>QNUK01000715.1:0-95000 GCA_013621035.1 Clarias magur
TCTCTCTCTCTCTCTCTCTCTCTCTCTCTCTCACACACACACACACACACACTGCAACTTTGGATAAATCTTTATCTTATATAGAAGCTGTAAAATGTATCTCTTATTTACTGGCTATTAAATTAATTGCAATAAGCCATGTAAGACATTATATTTAAATTCAGTTTCATGCACAGTGTTTGGCACAACAAAGTCCTCCATACAAACCAAATACTGTATAAAATTCAGAACAATTATTCAAGATTATAATTGATTCAATATAAAATATTTTAGAGACAAAAATATGTGACTGTGCCAATGTATCAAATTAAACATAAATAAATACAAAGTTAAAACTTAATTCCATACATATTGCATATTGATTTAATTTTATTTTTCAGGCCAATGCATGCGATGCATACGAGTCATAACGTTGCGTAATAACGGTACTTTTATTTTGAAATTTGGATCAAAGCCGGTAATATCTATTGCACTAAAAGTCCAATAAGAGTCATTTGAGCTTTGCTAGTGGGCGTATACGGAAGTAAACATGTGGGGAAATAAATCTGGTGGGCTAAAGTAAATAACCAGACCGCCGGGTTTGGATATAATACTGTGATATTACAGTATTTATGTTTAAACAGCTGATGTAATCCTCTGTGTCCTTCGTGCTAACAGTAATGGAGTCTCTCTACAGCAGGTTTGACTCGTATGACTTTACCAGCGACGCTCGGTTTCAGGACGGACTGAGGAAAGTCAACCCATCCACGGCAGACCTGCTGAAACTAAAGATCTGCTTTTATAACAGGTAATATAGGTTTATAACTGAAGAAACGAAAAAACAAGGAACAACAACCCATAATACATTTGTGTAACATTTTATAAGTTCTGGAATGAGTTGAAGATTAAAGTGTGTTTAAGTGTTAAAAGACAAACAAACTCAGATGAGAATGAGGTAACAGATTTGGAGATCACGTTATGATTTGCTTTCCTGCCAGTTATCAGTAATGTCAAAACAATCAGGAAGAAAATGAACCGTGTATACACGTTGAATCAAAAGGAAAGATTGACCAAACAGGGCATTAAAGAAGAAAATATTCACATATTTATTTATCATATATTTTTTGTTACAACTTTTCAAATACATTTTTAAAAATTATTATTATTATTTATTTTTACAGATGTTGGACCAGTTTCACACAGTGCCTTAGGGTTTGCAATGTCACCCCCCCCCCCCCTTAAATATTGGATTGATTAATTTGATTTATGTGTGCATGGAGTTTGAAGGTTCTCTCTTGGTGGGTTTCCTCCCACAATCAAATACATGCAGGTTAGGCTAATTGCTCCCAAATTGCTTGGAGCGTGTGTGTGTGTGTATGCGCCCTGATGGATTGGCACCCTGTCTAGGGTCCATCGCAGGCACACGCACACACACGCACACACACACGCACACACGCCATGCTCCAAGGCTCCTGGGATAGGCTCCAGGCCCACCATGTATACAGGATAAAGCAATATAGACAATGAGTGAGTCAGAGTGAGTGTACCTGTTTGGGTTTTCTAATTTTAGTATGCCGTTATTTTGCTAGTCTTTGCATAGTATTTCTTTAACTTTCTTTTATCCCTAATGTTGGGTCTGTCACGTATACTTTCTGTTGCTCAGTGTATAGCAGGGCTGAACGATTCTGAAATGTGAATATTTCCATGGCAATTGAGATCTTGAGCTTGGTGGTTCTCACATGTTGTCTTGCAGCATGTTCTCCCTGTGCTTGGTGGGTTTCCTCTGGGTACTGTGTTTTCCATGCTATGAGCCAAATACATGAAAATTAGACTCATTGGCATTCCCAAAGTGTGTGTGAATGAGTTGTCAAGTGAACACGTGAATACAGCGTGATCTAAAGGCAAGGACATGCAAGTGAATTGCCGTTATTCATAAATGAGCTTGTGTGTATGCATGAATCAAGATCCTGAGATATAATTTATTATAATTTTTTTGGATTAAGATTTTGTATCTGGTTCGGTTTAGTTGTCTCTAATGAGGTGTTTGTGTTCACCATGCCTCATGCTGAACGAACAACAAGTAGCGATTGCTTTCTGGGGCACTCCCCTAAGTGGTCCTGACCCAGATTACTGCCTCAGTTCATGTGTGAGGTGAACAGGCTTAGTGAGACCCCTGAAATGCAGCCAATGAAAGAGAGGAAGACTGGTATGGAACGGATTTTGTTGACAATGATGCACATAGCACAGCATCTGTAACAGTGTTAGTCATGCTCTAGTCATGCATGTTGCAATCTATACATACGTCTGTGAACAATAGAGATGGGGCAGATCAGTTATGAATCGTTAGTCTTTTGTGTGGCAATTCATGTATCACCACGCTGACTCCAAAGTAATCTTTTTAAAAAATATTTTTTTACATTTATAATAGAGATGCATTGATACAGTAGGTTCAGTCTGTAGGTGACCTGAATTGGCTGTTTTTCTGCTTGATCATTTCAGTAGAACTGATTTTCTACTGAAATCATGTGTTCCAGAGTGGTGCAACAGAAACGGATTTTTATTCAAATGTTTCAAAGAGTATCAAAGTCTAGCATGTTAAAAAAAAAAAAAAAAAAACTTGGATCGGCCTTTTCCCCCCTAAACTCTGTGAGCGATTTAGTCCTTATGTTCAATTCAGTTGTTGCTGTTAAATAAAACTGTTGATTAAAATGTTGAGCAACTTTTAAAAACGTTCAATGCCTTAAAATTGTTAAATAAATAAATAATATGATATTGTGATATCGTATCCTGTGGCGACTGGCTATTCCATTCCCTAGTGTACATACGAATGAAAATGGAATAGGGCTTGTATTGCCATGAACATGTCACTTTAACCTACTCATAGTGAAGGTGTATAGTTACATGGGAGTCCAGAGGGTTAATTAGTACAGATCCATTTGCTAATATTGTTGAATTATTACCATAAGTATCTTTTCAGAAACTTCTGATTTAAATAATTTTGCGGGTAAAACACTAGTCTGTTAAAGGCATGCAGTTCACAGCCTTGTATTTTTGTGGTAGCTTTCATTTAGATTTGAATGGGTACTGATTATCCTTTTTTAATGTGTATGCTCTGGGAGCTTGTACTATTGCTTTATCAGTCTGATGACAAATCCTTTTTCTTGACTAAAAATATACTGTAATTTAAGCAGGTTTTGTTATTACGGAATGCTGGTGTTTGTATGATGGTACAAGGTATTAAAGCTATTTCATCCAAAGGAAGCAGGAACTTAACGTTAGTATCATAAAGACACATCCATCATTAAAACTTTGCTAATTATACAAACACTGGTGTTTTTTCTTCTTCTTCTAAAATGTACATTTAAGCATATAATCGACAAAGACTCGAAAATTAGTTAAAGGCTTAGTTTATACTGTATATATAAAATTACAAAACAAAGCAAAAAGTTGTTTATTCGAGTTCAGAAAATCGTTCATGTCCAGATGTTGCAGGAATAATAATCAAAATATTTTAATGTGAAGAAAAAAGTGTCCTGCACAGTCTAACCAAAATTATAACTTTTTTTAATTAATTTTTTACAGGTTTATTGAACCGATTCATCTGAGTGGTTACCAGGAGTGGCGTGCTTCGTCAGATAGATCACACCAGGTTGCTCAGGAAATCGGCAGTGTTCAAGATGATTTTGGCACAAGTGACTCAGAGACAGTGATGCCTCCACGGACAGACATGGAGGCCAAGTCAGCACAGAACATCCAGCTGTCTTTTGCAGAAGTGTTTCAAATGATTCAAGCAGGAGAAGAGATTCCTGGACTCCAAAAGTTGGATATCAAACCTTGTAACCAATTTCCCACAGCATCACAAATGACAAGGAAGTCAAAACCTTGGGAAAAGTAGCTAAATCTGAATCAGGGACTAATGAACTGGGGTGTGAAGCATGATGTTTGCCTTTCCTAGCCATGTGTGTTGTGTTAATTTAATGTAAATATTAAGTTTATATAAAAAAAATTAAGGAATTTAGTTGTAAAACTCAGCTTACATTTTTTATATGATTCTATCCTAATTTCATATTTCTGTATTGTTAGTGAGGATTTTCCCCCCTTCCTTTTCCTAAATGTTCTTCTAGAACCACAGAAACTAAGACCTAAGTAATGGGGAGTAGATTACTCTAACAGGTGTATTGCTGTTTGAGCTTTCCACCGATTTTCCAATTGGTGTGGTTTTTGCTCAGAGGCAGCAGGCCTCTCCATTGACCTCTTCACCCAATTAGTGATGTCATTGTGATGCTTCATACATGCTCTGTACCACATCAAATTTAATGTGTCATCAAATCTAATGTGTCTTTTATTTATATATAGTACAGACAAAGAGTTTGAATTTGTATTATGGCAAGAAAAAAAGCAGCTAAGTAAAGAAAAACGAGTGGCCATCATTACTTTAAGAAATGAAGGTCAGTCAGTCCGAAAAATTCGGAAAACTTTGAAAGTGTCCCCAAGTGCAGTCACAGAAACCATCAAGTGCTACAAAGAAACTGGCTCACATGCGGACCGCCCCAGGAAAGGAAGACCAAAAGTCACCTCTGCTGCGGATGATAAGTTCATCCAAGTAACCAGCCTCAGAAATCGCAGGTTAACAGGAGCTCAGGTCAGAGACCAGGTCAATGCCACACAGAGTTCTAGCAGCAGTTTCTTCCTGCAGTTTAAGTGTTGTACTCACTATGATCGTATGTGCTGTTGTGAACTTTTTCCCCTTTGTTGAATCAGAGACCAGGAGACGTTGGGATATCTTTCCAGCAGAAGTTATTGAGGACTCGCCGCGCGTCGCTGCAGTCATCCAAGTCTAAACTTATAACTCCGTTCTGGAGAGTTTATACTTTACAAGGGGGAGGGATAAAAAGAGGTGGAGACAATCTAAACAAAGCATAGTGTAGTACAGGAATCAGCCTGGTACCGGAAGTTCCCCAGCCCTGATCTCATCAGCATAACAGTGCCTTTCCAATGCATAGGTGCAAATCTAATCAGCCTGACAGTATCGACCTTCACATTATCATAGAGACAAAGGCACAGCCTGGCCTTACATGTACTTCAGGAAGTACATGAAGACTAAAAGGTTAATGTCTCAGACACCTGGGTTACCAGACTTGATGTCCTTAGAATGTCATAATCTTTACCTCAAAATGTAAAACCCAATGTACATCACTTTATATATTATTCTGCTGGAACCTAGATTAAACATTTTATAAATTTGTAATCCTACAGTGCGAAAGCATCTCGCTTGGGCCCTCTATGTCTTACAGTTCGTCCCATATGAGTTTTTAGTTTTTTATTTTAGCAGCAAACCTTATGAGTTCTAAAAGGTTTTATATATACTGTATACGTCGTTAAATATGTTTTGTCTAAATACATGCTTAAATCAGGCAAGACCGCCACTTCGAGGAACTTGTAGACTATTCTAGGGAACTCAGGACACAAAACAGAGTACTGCCTGAATGGGCTACCAACCCAACATAGTACATACTGTAAATACACACACCCAGACATATACTAGGTGGTAATCCTAACTTGAGAAGGATGAGGAGAACATGCAAAGCACATGCACACAGACCGCAGGGCTGATTTTGAACCCCCAATCACAGAGGTGCAAAAGCAAACCCACCAAGCCTTTCAACTACTAAACCCACATGACCTTCATATACTGTTTGTTTGCAAAGAGCAAATCCAAATTAGGAGGTGAAACAAATATAGCACTTACAACATATGGTTAAAGAAAATCTTCCACTTACAAAATCCCCGTCATCAACAAATGAACAATTTTTACTTGTCATCAGCAAGGGTTTCAGGTACAAATAGTGCATGCAGTGTCTTTACTGGCTTGCCAGAGTTTCCAGGTGTGTTCAATCTGCTCGGCACTGGAGGTGGTGAAGTTTCCTGCTGAATAACTGATCCTCTAACAGAAGCAATGAAATAATGTTGCAGTCTGTGAGATACACAGATTTGCCAAGATTTTCTTGGCACGCTACACAATTGAGAAAGATGTGGCAATTAAAGACAAACTGATAGTGTAAATAAATACATATTTAGAGAACAACCAGAAAAGCTTCACATATTTATTAGTGTTCATTTAGACCAAGACAATGTTTATTATAGTAGCATAGGATGCTTAATATAACATACTATATGTAGTACACAATAATGAGTCGCGAAAAAACAACAATGACAACAACAAACATGCATTTTACTGTTGCCCAAAAAATATTTCCATATATATTTTTGGTTAGCTGAATAAACAAGTAAAACAAGTATTTGTAATTATAGTTTGTGTTTGAGATTAGCAGTCTTGACTGTGTGACTTAAATATTAAAAGGGCTAAAAGAGATGCTGTTCCATCTTGGGAGACCTACAGTAACATGCAGTCAGGTTCATGATGAATTCGGACAGAAAAACAATTCATATTTTCGTCTGTACACCACCACAGTGTGTCTGGACAGTAGATTTTCAAGGAGTTTATTAAAAATTATTTCAGGTTACATTTTTGTTACATCTGTCCTATGAAGCACTGATGTGAAAAAATATTATTTTTGCAGCATGTGAGTGAATATGAGCAGACAGTTTATCTCTATACACTTCAGAACAGAATAAACACACTCGTTATCCAGTTCAAGTGGCAGCCATACATGCTTATACATAATATAAAACTACTGTGCTTGACAGATGATGTGGTATGCTTTAAAATATAAGCCCTTCCTTTCCTTCTCCATATTGTTCTCTTCTCACAATTCTGGTACAAGCAAATCTTGTATTAGAAATGAGCAGGCTTTTCCAGCAAAGTCTAATTCTAGCAAAGTCTAATCCTTTCTGTGTGTTATGCTATATGCTAAATGTTATCCTATATGCTAAATGTAAGTGAAAATCATTTTAAAAATCTAAGAACATGCAGTAGGTGGATCAGTGACTTAGTGGTTAGCTCTATCGGATTGCACCTGCAGTGTCTGGGTTTGATTCCCACCTCAGGGCTGTGTGCATAGATTTAGCATGTTTTCCCTGTGCTTGGGGGGTTTCCACCCACAGTCCAAAGACATGCAGATTAGAATAAATGGCATTGGATAATTGGTGTTCTCAAATTGGCCACTATGTGGGATTTGCATGTTATATTAGGATCTTCCATTTTCTTAAGCAGGTTAGGTCTAAACCAAGGTCATTTGATCTGTACTCCAGCAGGTGGTGATAAAGTTCAGCCTTGGAATCTGACTATTCCAGTCTCGCTGTGAAGAGTCTGTGCAAACAGTGAGATGAGGAAGAAATAAAGGATAACACAGAATAAAAGACAATTAAACAATTAAAAATAAATAAATAAATCAGAGCAGTTTACATGACCTCAAGTTCAATTCAGATAAACTTCAGCTTCTCTTTGATTTTATTTAAATCCTATCTTCTTTAGGAATATTAAATACTAAATTACAAAATTGTGTAACACATTTAGGGGCAAATAAAAATCACAAAGCAGCTCAAATTAATCTGAATTGTGTTTAAAAACAACCTTCCCAGAGGAATATCTGTCAAGCCTATGTTATGTACTGTTCTACATTTTCAATAAATAAATAAATAAAAATTAATATGCATCTGACATACAAGTCCTTGTGAATAAGTTGTTACTTTAAAAATGGTCAAGTATTATAATAATTGCATTAGTATAAAATATCATTTGAATTACAGCTGGCAATACTGTCAAGGGTGTGACAATCTATTTTAAAAAATCAACACTTTCTGACAGAGAATTCTACAGCACTGTGGTATCAAAAGAAACAAAACTAGGTGAGGACAGTTTAGCTGGACTGCTTCTGACTGCATGGCATTTGTCGCACAAGCATTAACTGTATTCAGACAACTGTAAGACAGTCAAATATGTAGGTCACTATGTGTTTAAAAAAATGGGGCGTGGCACTATTAGATAGTTATAGTTAGCTAAGCAAACATCATACAATTACATAAATAAATAATACCATAGAAAATACTCTGATCAGCCATTAAAACCACCTGCCTAATAATTCTCCTTGTGCTACCAACACAGCAAGGTATGGACATCACACAATCTCTTAAGGTGCTCTGTGGTATAAGCACTTGTAAGTAATGTGTGAGGTTGTGCCTGCATGGATGGAAATGTTTGTCCAGTACACCAAACAAATGCTCAACTGTATAGAGATCAGAAGAATTTGGAAGGTTAATTCAAACTCTTTGTCTCGTTCCTCAAACCACAGCTGTGGCAGGGGGTGTTATACTTGCTGAAAGAAGCCACTGCCATTTGCCATTGCTATGAGCGATGTGCTTTGCCTGCAAGTTGGTTCTTGTCAAAGTAACGTAGACATAAAGGCCAGGAACCAAGGTTTCCAAGTAGAACTTTGCCCAGGGCCTCATCCTAATCCAACAGCTTACCTTCCCATAGTAGATCCTGGTGTCTTCTCTGCTTATTCCATTGCTCCACGGTCAAGTCTCTTGGAAATTTCACCCGACCAATCTGTAGCTATGTAGCCCCATACACAGCAGGCTGCAAAGTACATTGTTCTGACATATTTCTATTACCCAGCACTAACCTTTCAGTAATCTTTGCTTCAGTAGCCCTTCCTTGGGATTGGAACAGACAGGCTATCCTTCATTCCCCATGTGAATCAGTGAGTTTTGGGTGCACATGACCCTGTTGTTGATTCTCTGGTTGTTCTTTTTTTATACCACTAACCATTATACACTATTGACACGAATCACTGGATATCAGGATCACCCACCAAGACCTGATGTTTTTGGAGATGCTTTTACCGAGACATGTAGCCATCACAATTTGACCTTGCCAAAGTCACCCAAACGCTTAAATTTTTCCTGCTTCAACAAAACAACTTTGAAAGCTGACTTAACTTTCTGCTTAATTTATCATACCCCTATAGTACAGGTACCATTTTTCCTAGATTATGAATGCTATTCACTTCACTTCTCAGTGGTTTTTACTTTTACGGCTGATGTACAGGTATGTAGTTTTGATATTTGAAGCAAAGAGAAACACACCTTCATGACACAAGTTTAGCTAACTTATTCTCTCCAGCCATCCCATAATGATGTGTAAAAGATCTAGTTTACAAGACAACTGTTGCATTTAGGAGCAAATGCAACAGTTACAGCTTAAGCAAACAATGTCCCTGTTATTGCTTACTGCTTGCCAGCTAAGAATAGCTAGGTTTTTTGTCGCTGACATGACATGCTTTATTTAACATCATGACATCCTTTATTTAACATCAGGACAGTGTTGAGAACAATCATTCAGATAAACATGTTCACCCTTGGCAGTATTTAGTGTGACATAGTTAGAAAAATACATGTTTATACAAATCTTGTACTTGAGTAAAAGTAAATATCCCCTGGAAAAAATGTTACTCTAGTAAAAGTCATTTACACTTCTCAAGTAAAACTACAAAAGTTCTCATCCTAAAATTTATTTTAACATTAAAAGTACTGAGCCTGTATCACAGCAACCTTTACCTCAAAAAGATTCCCTTTCGTGTGTGCATGTGCCTATTTTCCCAAATAAGAATGCGGTGTTTACCATCTCTATTGCTCAAAGATTAAACCTTTCACAGAGAAAAGGCAAACTATGTAATTTTCGCATAATATTCAGAAGGTGTCCACCTTAAATAGCACCACTAAGGATATGCAAGCAGCATGCATAAATATAGTGAAGTAGAAAGCACAAGTATTTGTTGCAAGAGAGAGTAATGGATGGTGTAAAGTGTCAAAATGTCAATTTTGATTGATTGCTGATTGATTGCTTATAGGTCAAAGGTCATCATAAGATCATAATTATATTGACCTCTCAAGGTCAAAGGTTCCATATGGAAGGGTCATTAAGGTGTTTAATGTCTTCTAAAAGTCTTTTTGACCAATCAGATTAAAGTAACTGATATCCCATAACACCCAGTTTCCTTTCCCACGAGAGTAAATGTTTTTTAGTTCTTTCCTCCGGGATATACAAAATGTCAAATCTTGTTTGATTGCTGATAGGTCAAAGGTGGGTGTTGAGGCTAGGTATCTCTTAATAGTTTTCACATGTTTAAGTCATTAAGGAAGTTTGGTGTCTCCTTTCCCCACGAGAGTAAATGTTTTTAGTTCTTTCCTCCGGGGATATACAAAACGTCAACCTAATTTTGACGGCTCAAGTCAACATATGGAAGGGTCATTAAGGTGTTTACAACTACCCCTGCCTTCTAAAAGTCTTTTTTGACCAATCAGATTCAAGTAACTGATATCACGTAACACCCCAGTTTCCTTTCCCGTGAAAGTAAATGTTTAAGTCATTAAACACAATAACACACAATGAAATGTTTCCTAAACTTTCTATAAAAGCATATCAGAAAATTAAATTTATGTTAGAAAATTAAATTTATGTTAGAATAGACTACATTAATAAATTAATGATTGTAGGGGAATGAGAATAATCACTGAGTCTGGAATAGCATTTTCGTATGCATTAATAATACATGAATCATTTCCTTATTCCTCTGACGTAAATATTGCACAATCAGTACAAATCGACAAAAAACATTTTTTACCTGATTTGCTTGTTGCTGTTCCTGTTGTCATAAAGATACCTATTTTACAAAATTAACTTTTTAGAAAAGTTCTAAAAAGAAAAGTCCCCCCCCAATAAAAAACAAACAAAAAAAAAACCACCACACCCACACCACAACCAACACCCACTTTTATATGTTATAAATGAAGAGAGATGGTCAACTTGGCATACATCCAAGTGAAGGCCATCACTTTCAAGTCTCCAAAGAACCTCACCATTTCCTCCGAGACCATGGCTTTTCTAAATGGTAAGAAGAATCATTTTTCCTTGTTTGATGATATTCAAGTTATTTCACAATAAGAAACTAATGGAGTCGTAGAACAGTCTGACTTCGATGTTCCGTTTACTTATCAAAATGTACTTTTCTACTTTTAACTAATAGTTAAATTCGTGTGTTTTTATTACAGAGTAAGATCACTCGTAGGATATTGTTACAAACGAACACAAACTTACTAGGTAATTTATTTTGTCTTATAGAAGTGTGTAGTGAGTTAAAACTGGTTGGTAGGTTACTAAGAGAATATTTTACATGTTTTCTGATCTTTTAGAAAATGAATTCGTTGTAATTTCCGATGATGAGATTGAAACCCTCACGCATGACTCTTCTTCACAAAGACCCATAGCAACTGTGAGACCTCTGCGTAAGTTACAAATAAAAGTATAAATAATCCATACTATAATGTCTTTTTTCATTTGCATAATTATATTTATCATTTATTACCTATTTAGAAGTTGTATCAGAAGAGGAAGTCGCTGTCAGAGTAGAGCGACCCCCCACCCCATATCCACTAATTCCAGACATTCCGGGTATTTTGTTCCATCATTCTAACCTACTTTTGACCAAAATAATACATTGTAAAGACGTCTATTTTACTCACAATAATATATTTTGTTCTAGTTATACCAGATGAGATCGAATTTGAAGATATTCTTAGGGACGAGGAATTAAGTGTTTCAGGTGAGCTGATATTACACACAATTTGCTTTTATATATATATAGTCAGGCATCCTTTGAGTGCAAAAACTCAAAATGTTTTCTTTGTTAGGTGCGAGCAGCGTCAGACATTTCAGTGATTTAGAAGAGGATTTTCCTCCAGACTACCACACAGGTGATGAAGGACACGGGATTAATGAAGCACTGGATGATTTTCGACATCAAATGTATGTTATGAATGAAAATTTTTATCATCTTAATAACGTGTTTTATAACCGGTCACCTGTGGAGATTGTTTCATTGTTGCATAATAATCTTGAATCGTTGAATAGATGTGCTACTAGTATTGTAGGTTTGTTAAGGAGATTTCATATTAGCTATGGCAGAGAAACGTTCTAACAAAATTTCGTACGTAGAGAGTAACAATAAAAAAATCAGAACCGATAATGAGTACACAGCCCTGAACCCTTTCTTAACCGCTGTAATCAGCCAGTTAAATGAAAATTTAACACCACCCCACCATGCTGCTAGTCAAAGTGAAATTTCCAATCAAAATACATTTCAAAATGCATCCGATACACCAACAATGCAACAGGACATATTTTTTGAATTAAATCATAATTTATTAATGTTGCAAAATAACCTAAATTATCAACCGCCATCTACACAGTTAAATCCTGATCTAATCGAAGCAGTCAATCATTTGAATGAAACATTGAACGTATCTCCTCAATATCCCATCAGTAACGCCGCATCTCCAGAAACATCTCAAGGGCCAATACCTCCTCCTCCAGATTTTTTTTTATGATCTTAATCAGAGTCTTATAATGTTAAATGACATTCTGGTTAACTTATTCGACCCCACCGTCAACATTTCACAAAACTCTGTATCTGATGTTCGGAATGCTGAACAGAGTGTAACGTCTCCCGATGTTCGGAATGTGCAAATAGATGTTGATGAGGATAATGTAACGTCTCCCGATGTTCGGAATGTGCAAATAGATGTTGATGAGGTTAATGTATCGTTTCCCGATGTTCGGAATGTGCAAATGGATGTTGATAAGGATAATGTAACGTCTCCCGATGTTCAGAATGCACAATTCGGTAACGGGTTAGATCCTAATATCAGGGTAATTAATCGTGACAGATTCAATAACACCGAGATTAGAAGGAGAGTGAATTTTTCCTCAATCGCTAATGTTGACAGCTTTGTGGATTTTTATAATTATGTTTTAGAGATTTTAAACAGCTTGATAGATGTGGCAAACGAAATGATTTCGCCCAAGGATGTTGTCACTGTTGAAATTAGAGGCGATACGCTCAATCTGTCATCACGCATTCAATTAGTCAACGGCTCCATTGATTTGCAATCTTTTCTGATCATGCTTGAAAATGCAATTCAAAGTAAGCGTGAAATTTTTACGCTATTACGCTATTGCAGTTACCGCAGTAGAAAGCCGTTTCACACAATGAATATTCACCGTTGCTCGACTGGAGCTTTGCTTTATGTACATCAAAACAAAATTCAGACCTACACATCCTCGAACAGTCTGGGCATTTAATTATCTTTTGAACATGTTTGTAACAATCCGAATTACGACAAATATTACAGTTAAATTCGCATCGATGTTTCCGAAGATCTCCAACCCCTGAGTGACAGAAACGACAAACGTAACTAGACCCCAAAAGACCCGTGATGCTTTTAACCCCGTAATAGTGGTTGTCGTGCAAAAACAAGTACAGCGTCTTTTCATGCAGTGTCTTACTGGTTTGAAAAAAAGAGTATCCGGCCTTATTGACAGAACAGTAAACGATTACAATTTTACAGTTCAAAGACGTCTCAAATTTTGATACATCAGCGAAGGTTACCGCTGTGTCCTCAGTTAACCCAACATCGTGTTGGATTTGCTTAGCGAGCTTTTCTATTTGAAAACTGCTTTTTCCAGGATACAAAAGTTGTGCAACGCATAAAGCAAAACACATGTTGTCTTTGTTGTAAAAGATGTACAGATGTCTCATTTTTTTCTGAACAACTTGAGAACTGAAGATTGAACACATTTTTCTTTTACCTATACCGCCACGAGGTGGCCGAACTATTTGGATCACTATTTCAAGAGTATCGTCCGTAAAAATTTCACGCTTACTTTGAATTGCATTTTCAAGCATGATCAGAAAAGATTGCAAATCAATGGAGCCGTTGACTAATTGAATGCGTGATGACAGATTGAGCGTATCGCCTCTAATTTCAACAGTGACAACATCCTTGGGCGAAATCATTTCGTTTGCCACATCTATCAAGCTGTTTAAAATCTCTAAAATATAATTATAAAAATCCACAAAGCTGTCAACATTAGCGATTGAGGAAAAATTCACTCTCCTTCTAATCTCGGTGTTATTGAATCTGTCACGATTAATTACCCTGATATTAGGATCTAACCTGTTACCGAATTGTGCATTCTGAACATCGGGAGATGTTACATTATCCTCATCAACATCCATTTGCACATTCCGAACATCGGGAGACGTTACATTATCCTCATCAACATCTATTTGCACATTCCGAACATCGGGAGACGTTACATTATCCTCATCAACATCTATTTGCACATTCCGAACATCGGGAGACGTTACACTCTGTTCAGCATTCCGAACATCAGATACAGAGTTTTGTGAAATGTTGACGGTGGGGTCGAATAAGTTAACCAGAATGTCATTTAACATTATAAGACTCTGATTAAGATCATAAAAAAAATCTGGAGGAGGAGGTATTGGCCCTTGAGATGTTTCTGGAGATGCGGCGTTACTGATGGGATATTGAGGAGATACGTTCAATGTTTCGTTCAAATGATTGACTGCTTCGATTAGATCAGGATTTAACTGTGTAGATGGCGGTTGATAATTTAGGTTATTTTGCAACATTAATAAATTATGATTTAATTCAAAAAATATGTCCTGTTGCATTGTTGGTGTATCGGATGCATTTTGAAATGTATTTTGATTGGAAATTTCACTTTGACTAGCAGCATGGTGGGGTGGTGTTAAATTTTCATTTAACTGGCTGATTACAGCGGTTAAGAAAGGGTTCAGGGCTGTGTACTCATTATCGGTTCTGATTTTTTTATTGTTACTCTCTACGTACGAAATTTTGTTAGAACGTTTCTCTGCCATAGCTAATATGAAATCTCCTTAACAAACCTACAATACTAGTAGCACATCTATTCAACGATTCAAGATTATTATGCAACAATGAAACAATCTCCACAGGTGACCGGTTATAAAACACGTTATTAAGATGATAAAAATTTTCATTCATAACATACATTTGATGTCGAAAATCATCCAGGGCTTCGTTAATCCCATGTCCTTGATCAGCGGCGTGGTAGTCTGGATGAAAATCCTCTTCTACATCACTCTCATGTCTGACGCTGCTCGCACCTAACAAAGAAAATTTAATATTTTGAGTTTTTGCACTCAAAGGATGCCTGACAATATATATATATAAAAGCAAAATATGTGTAATATCGACTCACCTGAAACACTTAATTCCGCGTCCCTGCGAATATCTTCAAATTCGATCTCATCAGGTATAACTAGAACAAAATATATTATTATGAGAAAAATAGACATTTTTACAATGTATTATTTTGGTCAAAAGTAGGTTAGAATGATGGAACAAAATACCCGGAATGTCTGGAATTAGTGGATATGGGGTGGGGGGTCGCTCTACTCTGACAGCGACTTCCTCTTCCGATACAACTTCTAAATAGGTAATAAATGATAAATATAATTATGCAAATGAAAAAAGACATTATAGTATGGATTATTTATACTTTTATTTGTAACTTACGCAGAGGTCTCACAGTTGCTATGGGTCTTTGTGAAGAAGAGTCATGCGTGAGGGTTTCAATCTCATCATCGGAAATTACAACGAATTCATTTTCTAAAAGATCAGAAAACATGTAAAATATTCTCTTAGTAACCTACCAACCAGTTTTAACTCACTACACACTTCTATAAGACAAAATAAATTACCTAGTAAGTTTGTGTTCGTTTGTAACAATATCCTACGAGTGATCTTACTCTGTAATAAAAACACACGAATTTAACTATTAGTTAAAAGTAGAAAAGTACATTTTGATAAGTAAACGGAACATCGAAGTCAGACTGTTCTACGACTCCATTAGTTTCTTATTGTGAAATAACTTGAATATCATCAAACAAGGAAAAATGATTCTTCTTACCATTTAGAAAAGCCATGGTCTCGGAGGAAATGGTGAGGTTCTTTGGAGACTTGAAAGTGATGGCCTTCACTTGGATGTATGCCAAGTTGACCATCTCTCTTCATTTATAACATATAAAAGTGGGTGTTGGTTGTGGTGTGGGTGTGGTGGTTTTTTTTGTTTGTTTGTTTTTTATTGGGGGGGGACTTTTCTTTTTAGAACTTTTCTAAAAAGTTAATTTTGTAAAATAGTTATCTTTATGACAACAGGAACAGCAACAAGCAAATCAGGTAAAAAATGTTTTTTGTCGATTTGTACTGATTGTGCAATATTTACGTCAGAGGAATAAGGAAATGATTCATGTATTATTAATGCATACGAAAATGCTATTCCAGACTCAGCGATTATTCTCATTCCCCTACAATCATTAATTTATTAATGTAGTCTATTCTAACATAAATTTAATTTTCTGATATGCTTTTATAGAAAGTTTAGGAAACATTTCATTGTGTGTTATTGTGTTTAATGACTTAAACATTTACTTTCACGGGAAAGGAAACTGGGGTGTTACGTGATATCAGTTACTTGAATCTGATTGGTCAAAAAAGACTTTTAGAAGGCAGGGATAGTTGTAAACACCTTAATGACCCTTCCATATGTTGACTTGAGCCGTCAAAATTAGGTTGACGTTTTGTATATCCCGGAGAAAAGAACTAAAAACATTTACTCTCGTGGGGAAAGGAGACACCAAACTTCCTTAATGACTTAAACATGTGAAAACTATTAAGAGATACCTAGCCTCAACACCCACCTTTGACCTATCAGCAATCAAACAAGATTTGACATTTTGTATATCCCGGAGGAAAGAACTAAAAAACATTTACTCTCGTGGGAAAGGAAACTGGGTGTTATGGGATATCAGTTACTTTAATCTGATTGGTCAAAAAGACTTTTAGAAGACATTAAACACCTTAATGACCCTTCCATATGGAACCTTTAACCTTGAGAGGTCAATATAATTATGATCTTATGATGACCTTTGACCTATAAGCAATCAATCAGCAATCAATCAAAATTGACATTTTGACACTTTACACCATCCATTACTCTCTCTGTTGCAGAATGGAGTGGAGTCAAATCAACATAAGTACTATATATTGGTTAATAAACCTACTCAATTTAAGTACAGATACTAACAATATGCACTCCAGTGCACTAGTAATATACACATTTTTACATTCCACCTCTGCTTACTTGATATAGATTTTAGGACACTTAAACTAAAACTTTGAGCACCAACACAATTCTTTGTATCGTCTCAAAATTAAATGTGAAAATGATCTATTCACCTTGTGCTGTACTTTCCCCTGTGGTACAAACCTTTCCATACCAGGTTGTTACTGGTTTCAGTTTATTCCTCATGTGCATGCCTACCTACTATTGATGTACAGATCCCCCAAATGTTATTACTGGTATCCATGTAACTATACCAATAAACCTAACATCTAAGCAGCATGTCAAGATTTAAGGTTTTAAAACATCTACACATGTCCTGGCATAAGATTTAAGTTTTTAGTCGGTTTAATTCTCTAGATGTTCGGTCACAATTGTCTAATTTTTGTTGTTTTGTATGAAACTTTGTATGAACTATTATTAAAAGGTTGCCTGCAAAATGGAAAAAAAAAAATACCCTAAACCCCCATTATGTTTCTATTGCATCATAATGTAAAAGCTGTAAGGTTGTGAATTAACAGAATATCGATTTTCTGATGGTAAACACAGTGACTGGAGTAGAGTTCATGCCTGACTAATGTCTGAGAAAGAACATGGCAAAACAAAGCAGAAGCTTAAAACTAATTACTTGCAGGGGTCTGGGGCTGCTCAGTGGTTAAGGCATTGGACTACAGTTTTGAAGGTCCCAGGTTCAAATCCCACAACCAGCAAGTTGCCACTATTGGGCCCTTGAGCAAATCCCTTAACCCGCAACTGCTGAGATGTACGGTCATGGCCAAAAGTTGAGAATTACATAAATATTGGAAATTGGAAAAGTTGCTGCTTAAGTTTTTATAATAGCAATTTGCATATACTCCAGAATGTTATGAAGAGTGATCAGATGAATTGCATAGTACTTCTTTGCCATGAAAATTAACTTAATCCCGAAAAAAAAAAACTTTCTACTGCATTTCATTGCCGTCATTAAAGGACCTGCTGAGATCATTTGAGTAATCGTCTTATTAACTCAGGTGAGAATGTTGATGAGCACAAGGCTGGAGATCATTATGTCAGGCTGATTGGGTTAGAATGGCAGACTTGACAGTTAAAAGGAGGGTGATGCTTGAAATCATTGTTCTTTCATTGTTAACCATGGTGACCTGCAAAGAAATGCATGCAGCCATCATTGCGTTGCATAAAAATGGCTTCACAGGCAAGGATATTGTGGCTACTAAGATTGCACCTAAATCAACAATTTATAGGATCATCAAGAACTTCAAGGAAAGAGGTTCAATTCTTGTTAAGAAGGCGTCCAAGAAAGTCCAGCAAGCGCCAGGATCGTCTCCTAAAGAGGATTCAGCTGCGGGATCGGAGTGCCACCAGTGCAGAGCTGCTCAGGGATGGCAGCAG
Source organism: Clarias magur (assembly GCA_013621035.1). Taxonomy (NCBI): domain Eukaryota; kingdom Metazoa; phylum Chordata; class Actinopteri; order Siluriformes; family Clariidae; genus Clarias; species Clarias magur. The sequence goes on from QNUK01000715.1 coordinate 18,362, forward strand.
GCAGGTGTGAGCACATCTGCACGCACAGTGAGGCGAAGACTTTTGGAAGATGGCCTGGTGTCAAGAAGGGCAGCAAAGAAGCCACTTCTCTCCAAAATAAACATCAGGGACAGATTGATCTTCTGCAAAAGTATGGCGAATGGACTGCTGAGGACTGGGACAAAGTCATATTCTCGGATGAAGCCTCTTTCCGATTATTTGGGGCATCTGGAAAAAGGCTTGTCCGGAAAAGAAAAGGTGAGCGCTACCATCAGTCCTGTGTCATGCCAACAGTAAAGCATCCGGAGACCATTGATGTGTGGGGTTGCTTCTGATCCAAGGCAGTGGGCTCACTCACAATTTTGCCGAAAAACACAGCCATGAATAAAGAATGGTACCAAAACACCCTCCAACAGCAACTTCTTCCAACAATCCAACAACAATTAGGTGAAGAACAATGCATTTTCCAGCACAATGGATCACCGTGCCATAAGGCAAAAGTGATAACTAAGTGGCTCGTTGAAATTTTGGGTCCATGGCCTGGAAACTCCCCAGATCTTAATACCATTGAGAACTTGTGGTCAATCCTCAAGAGGCGGGTGGACAAACAAAAACCCACTAATTCTGACAAACTCCAAGAAGTGATTATGAAAGAAAGGGTTGCTATCAGTCAGGATTTGGCCTAGAAGTTGATTGAGAAAAAGAAGGGCCAACACTGCAAATACTGACTCTTTGCATAAATGTCATGTAATTGTCGATAAAAGCCTTTGAAAAGTATGAAGTGCTTGTAATTATATTTCAGTACATCACAAACAACTGAAAAAGATCTAAAAGCAGTTGAGCAGCAAACTTTGTGAAAACTAATATTTGTGTCATTCTCAAAACTTTTGGCCACGACTGTATTATGAGATCGAAATGTAAGTCGCTCTGAATAAAGGCATCTACCAAATGTAAGTTAGAGGAAAATAAAAGCCAGAATTAAACAGCATCATCATAAAGTCAACAAATAAAAATCTGTTTACACAGTGCTGCAGAACAGGATCTAAAAACAACCTTCTCTCAATATTAGAACAAGCATTAAAAAAATAAAAAAAACTATAAGCCACCACTTTGGAAAATGCGACAAACATCTTTAATAATATCAAAATCAATCATTTGTTAATTCAGAAATAAATATTCAAACCCACAGAATTAGAACATTTATGAATATAAAACACTCAAATGTTAATGTGCAAAAGCAAAGGATCAAAGGCACCTGACAGAAAGCAGATAGGAGTGCGTGTATGCAAAACACACCCATTTGAACAAGAGCTTAACATTCAGACTTGCCTAAACACTGTTCAAAACTCTTCTGGTTCATTAGCAACTTCCTCTGGGACCTCAAAACCTTCCTGCAGAAACAAAATCAGTAAAAATGATGGAATTGCCAACTCAAAACTTTGCTCTATACATACATTTTAAAATAGTAAGAACTTACATCTGTGGCATAAAGAATGGCAAAAATTTTTTGCAGTGTGGGATCAGGTTCCCCTTCTTTTTCCTGGCAAATGAGTTCAATGTTCCTCAGTTTGCCGAAATAAAAGTTCCTCTCCTTCTCCAAATCCGCAATGATGCATTGTAGATCACTTATCTCCTGAAGATATAAGCACAACTGAATGCAAAGCTATATTGCATAAACTGCAAGTACAGGGCCTTACAAAAGTATTCATACCACTTGAACTTTTCCACATTTTCACATTACAACCATAAACCTAAATGTATTTTATTAGGATTTTATTTGATTGGCCGCCACAAAGTGGCAAATAATTGTGAATTGGAAGTTCTAACTCATATTTAAACTAATTTTTTAATTTGGGCTACATTTTGTGTAGGACGCTTATATTTAAATTTGGGCCGCACCCCGATTTTAAAGCCTTGATAGTTATATTACGTATATTGGCCCATTCATTAATAACCGTTTTACTGTCATGAGGGTCATGGTTCAATCTTTTATGCATTTTCAACATGCATGAACATGTTAATATTCTTTTTAACATAATCTAACCATATGCAAATTGTCTTCTCTGGCCCCTGAGTCTGTCCTCTGCACTGGAGGAGCTGTCCTCTTTGGAGAAGCTACAGCAATTCTCTGCGGAGCTGGAGAACACCATGATACAAAGCACAATGATTCAAATTTGCATTAAGACACAGCATGCATAAATATCCCCTATTAGAGAAAAGCTGAATTACACTGCAAATACACTGCCTGGCCAAAAAAAAAAAAAAAAAATGCTGTTTGGATTTAAATATGCCAATGCTTTGATATTGCAGTGATTATATGTTTGCTTTAATTGACAATTCATTCAGCTGATGCAGTATGTAGCTTTTAATTCCTTAAACAACCTGTGTTCCAGAATTGTACAATTATTGGCCTACATCAATGAAAAAGAAAAAGAAAAAAAAAAGGGGGGGGGGTGGAGGCAGTGAGTAAAAAAATGAATGACTGTGAAGGGAGATCACTTCAGAGTTTGAAGTTGCATCATGAAACAATGGTGGAAATCAATGCTGAATGTAAGAACATTCCTCACCACTCAGACACACATTGCAACAAAAAAACACTCCCTCAAGATTGGGACTAAGCAGATGTGTGGCAATAAGAAAACTACTTGCTAGTGAGAGAAGTCAGAAAAAAAGGCTTCAGTTTGCTAGGAATCAAAGATTTGACTTTGGAATAATGAAAAAAGGTCTTGTGGTTTGATGAGTCCAGCTTAAACCTATTCCAGGACCATGGGTGTATCAGGGTAAGAGAGGAAGAGAATGAAGTGATGCACCCATAGTGGCCACTGTACAAGCCTCTGGAGGCAGTTGATTTGATATGATCTGGCGTTACTTCAGTTGGTCAGGTCTAAGCTTAGCAACGTTATGCGGCAATAAAATTAAGTCTGCTGATGACCTGAATGTACTGAGCAACCCGGGTAACACATCAAGGGATTGTCTTCTCTGGTGGGCAAATTCCAGGATGATAATGGCAAGATTTATCAGGCTCAAATTGTTTACAAAAAAAAAAAAAGTTTTGGCCAGGCAATAGAACTATACTTTATCTATACACACTTTATCTATCTTACCAACTGGAGCTGTAGGCTTCACTGAACTGATCCGTGTCTCTGAGATAAAGAGAGAAAAGAAAGGGAAAAAAAAAAAGATTCATTGAGTTTGAGCACTAGCACAAAACAAGGAAAATGACAAAGATTAATTGTTGCCCATAAAAGCTGTTTGTGGAACAGGGAATAGGGAAATGCTTTGGTGTTCTGGTCAATCCATCAACAGTTACATGTAGTTCATGTTCTGGAAATATACATAGAAATATCTAAGTAACAATCATATAAAAACTGGAGGCTTTCAACAAAGGTTTTTTTCTAACCCTTAGACTCCTCAATACAGATTTTAATGAACATCATTGTTCCTTGCAAAATACTACAGCCCTTTAATTTTCTAAACTTTCCACTCACAACACGTTGATTTATAGACTTGATTTATAGATAATTATTTATAGACTTGTACTTGAGCTATTGACGTTTGGAGTAACCCAATTCAATTTAATCAGTCAAACACAACTTAATACAATGTATGATAGGACAGAAATCACCAGGGACCACCCAATATAGTAGGCTGTGATTTCAAGTACTGTAAGTAAATAGGTAAATGAATAAATAAAATAATTAATTAATAAAGCAATGCCTCTCAGAACTATGGGGTCTCTGGATGCCATTTTTTAAATAATTATTAGACTCAGAGAGGCTATACTGCATTATGCAGTTAACGTAATTTCTCTCACCCAGACTGCCTTTCCGAGGTTTACTGGCCAAACCTGGAGCTGGACACTGGGAGGCAGTGACCTCCTGACCCTGTCGAGCAGCTTCTGGATCGTATTCCTTTCCATCATAGTTAGCATCAAAAAATTTCTTAAACCACTGCACAAACTCAAAGTTATCCTGGAATTTCCCTTTCACAAGCTTGTCCACCGGGATAATCTATAAGGAACACAGGAATATGTTAAATAAACAAAATACATTTTTGACATAGGACTTTTTATCATTACTTCTTTACATCCAAAAAATGAATACTGAATTTACATTAATTGTAAATGAGCACTAATCTTAGTCTCTACTTACTTTATTAACCCCTAGCTTTTTAAAGCTTCCTTGAAGGATTTTAAAGTTGTGGATATATTCATGTTCTAGTTTGGCCTGGAATTTCACCCTCTTCAATGGCACACACGCTGGGAACAACATATCCATGAACTGACAGTAGGCGGCACCTAAGAATGAGAAGGGAACTAAACCACACTGAATGTGATCACTGCTCTTTCATAGTGCACCAAGATGATTTCTTGTGCATTCCCTCATCTCGTTACAGATAATCAGAAGTACCTGGAAAATGCTGTGGTGAAAGGAATCAGTGTAATGGGACTGACCTGTACACAGCTGCTCAATCTTGGCATGGTTCATGTGGAGGGAACTGTTAATCCACGTCAACAGATCATGGCGGCTGAGGTTCTCACTAGTTACTGATGTGGAGTAAACGTTCACAGCCATGACTGAAAGAGGAGGAAAACTATGACCGGGAAAAAGACTTAACTTTTTATCATTCAGTCTCAGCCATGCAATAGTAAATCCCAAACTGGTAAAGAAAAAGTCCACCCTGTTAGCTCTTCAATCACCTCTACATGAAGACTGCTGCAGCAGTGCTTTAGTCCTAATCATCTTTTCCATACACTCTATTCATACATCTTGGGGCAGTGGTGGTGCAAATGGTTAAGGCTTTGATCAAGCTCCAGAACAGCCAATTGTGGATGGCCCTGCACTCTGACCACAGCTTTCTAACTGGGATATGCAGAAAAATAAATTCAATGTGCTGCAAGGTTCATGTCACAAATAACTGAATCTTAACCTTGCGGATTTCTAAATAGTCCAGCCCAGTTACTGTTATACCTTGTCTAGCTGCATTTCATTCTGAAACTTTCAACTATATCTATCTATCTATCTATCTATCTATCTATCTATCTATCTATCCACACATACAGGATTCTAATCAATCATCAATAATGGACACTGATAGAAAATGTTTTTAAAAAAGGAAATGTTTTAAAATAAACATGTGCAATATGTTTCAGGTTGGGATTTTCCCTTAACTAACTTAGACCTGACTGGTAAATGTGACTTGCACGAACCTGTTCTACAAACTGTGTTTTTTTTTTCTTGCTCAGTTTATTTTAACTTCAAGTTCACTTAGCCATGAGTGACCTAAACCAGCCAAGTGACTAAACTGAGCGCACGCGCTACGGTCTGTAAGCCCTATAATTCTTAATTCACCAACTAATATAACTCGTTTGGTAAGCACTTGAAACAGAATATACCGTATAACCATCACATTTACCAAGTTCGAGTTCTACAACATTTTAAAAATATGAACTAACAAGCATTTACCATGACACTGAAATTAACTCACCGTTGCTCGGTTTGGAAAATGCCGCCTCCCGTCAGCTGCATCCGCGAAGGCTTGATTTACCGATGTAGGCGTGTCCGTGCAGTCACGTGACCCTGAAGCGCCGTTAAAGGTTCCGGAAAAAAAAAAAAAGTCGCTGCCATTTTGTCATTAGCTTTTTCGTTGTCCACCGTCCACTTAATCAGGAAACCTATACCCATGCACATTCAACCATTATCTAACCAGCCAATAATTTGACAGCAAAAACAAATAAACAAACAAAAATACTTGAATAAATCAGACAAATACAGGTTTAGAGCTTTGGTTAATGTTCACATTAAAACATACGAATATGTAAAAAAAGGTGACTCAGTGATTTTATCCATGTCATTGCTGGTATGAGATGGGTTGGCTTGAGGAGTTAAAAAAAGTCTCCTGGGTTTTGAGCTATTATGAATGATATAGCAACAAAAGCACAAAAAGCACCTCAGTATGTATAAAACAGCGAACCCTAAGGTGGATAGGCTACAACACCCGAAGACCGCATTGGGTTCCACTCCTGTGGCTTTTCACAGTCTTCAACTGTCCAGTTTGGGTGAATCTTTTCACTGGGGAGCTCACTAGGAACCGTATTCCTATTCTTATCCTTTCCTGACGTGAACACTGAAATTTATTGTATTGTGCTACACACAAAACATATCTGTTTGATTAGATAATGGCACAAATTCCTAGTGAAGTGGTTTGCTAGTGTATATAAAATTTTACTTTGGGGATGGTTGGGAGGGCATACAGGAATGATGTATGAATATTTGTCTGTGCCTTGGCAATTTTGTTGTCCTTGACAGCGATACCTTGAAGCTTATAAAGTCCCTTAATATACGAAGTGGTATCAAAAGGTTTCTAGATTTGTGCTAGACAGATGTGGTTGCTTTTACCGTATGTTCTCCTTCAGATGCCATGATGGCTTGTGCCACTCAAAACACCTCAACCGTCACAGTAAACTTGTCAAATCATGTCAAATGTCACCGTGGCAGGTTTGCTCAGTTTTCACACCGTATTATCACTCTTTAATTTAAAATGTTGTCCACTATGAAATCAGACGTGGTAATCCACTTGGTCAGAATTGCACCAGTTGCACAGCTTCCGATGTACACAGGATAATGTCTTTTGGGACATTGAATTCTGAAGGTTGGTGCATCCTGTGACTGTGCATGCATCCTTGTGCTGCCATCTGTTGGTGTGTTACAAAACTAGGCTCAAAACTTTTTGATACCACCTCTTACTACAGGGGTCGACAACCCGGGCTCCGGAGCCGCGTGTTGCTCTTCCATCTGTCTACTGCGTCACCCTGTGGCTTTGGAAAATAAATAATGAGTATTATAAAAGTTTATTTCATTATTTTTTAAAAAAAATCTTACTTTTAAGATTATGGTGATCTTGTAACACAAGCCGATGTGTGACACCCCTCAGCAAGCGATTTATTAACCTTATCGACCCCAGGTTTCATTCAAAGGATGATAGCACACAGAAGCAGACGGCATCTTTGGTTTGCTGCATGTGGATAATTTAAGTTCGGCTTTTTATTTCACAAATACGAGGAGTAATCAAATAGATATACTGTATTTTATTTGAAAGTTACCTTCAACTTAGTTTAACTTAGTTGTCTTAGTTTAAAATGTTTTTGTTGCATGCAGAAATAAAATTTTGGTTTCTTTGTAACAGTTCATTGATTTCATTAATTTAACACACTATAGGTTTTTGTTATATATAGCGTAAAGGTAAACAATATATGCAATGTTGTCCTCATTTTACTTGTCAAAATGGTTTTGGGGCTCCCGTGTTTTCTTTTCTGTTGGAAACGGGAACAAATGGCTCTTTGAGTGTTTAGGGTTGCCAACCGCTGTCTTACTATATTAGGTGAATGACTAAACAACGATCTACACAATATGGCTGAAGTGTTTGGTTTACAGCCACATAATTTACATGATTTAAATTATACATAAAACCAGTGTAACATTTGATTGTGTGGTCAGTTATAGTTGACTAACGTATGTAAACTCCAGAGTACATGCAGTGATTATGAAAATGCGCCACAATTTAACCATGTACTGTACATGGACATATGCACACGTCATAGGTGCACTCTGGTACTAGACAATTATCACTACTCTGGTCCCAACTGTCCTGCAAATTAAAAATTTTTAAATCATTTTCAATGCTCCAACACCCGCAATTCAACGTAGGGCTGTTAAATGACTAATTGTTTAGATCAGGAATACTGGAGGTGGAGAAAATAAAAATGCGCAGGACAGATGGTACTCCATGACCAGGGTTGAGACCTCTGGGTTACATCATGGCTCATTATTTTATTTGAGGTGCATATTAGGATACCAGTGAGTTCACTGAATAATTATTCAGTGTTCCTTTAACCACAACTGCCAGATGGCACTGTCCCAAATTATGTTGAATACTCTGTAACCCCTGAGCATGGGCACTGAATGTAATTTGTAGCTGCTTGCCTACAGGAATTGACTGGAAACAATGATTGACTAAATCTCAAATGGGACGATTCCTATAGTTTCAATACTAGGAGGGTTGGAGGCCAACATTGTTGTCACTGTTGCTTCCCGTAGAATTGTGTTAAGCTGACCTGAATGCTGACCATCCAGCACTAGAACTGGGAAATGCTCACATAAGATGTGGAAAGTATTATTCTATACCTGATGTCATGTTACACCCTTTACAAGGCAAGCAAATGCCTCCAAAAGATTCCTGAGGAAGATTTAAATAGGGGCTACTCATCCAAAATAGCTTGCTTAGTTTAAGCAACGCTGCCATGTGGGGTTAACATTGAGATAATAAACAGGGAGCTGAGATTGTAGTATCTCCACAGAGTTAAAGATAAGGATAGGACTTTTGTTAATGAATTGTGTGCTTAAATAGTTTAGAGTATCTATAAATGATGTAATAAATACTGATCAAATAACAAAACTGTTTGCATAAGACACCTTTCTGGTCAATAGATTGAACCACTTACTAATTACTACTCATAAAGCACCACTGATGAACGTAAGTACAGCAAATCAAAAAAAAAAAAAAAAAAACAAGGTCTTTATTTCTACAATGTTAAAAAAAAAAACAGAGCAGGATCACATTAAACAGTATGTTTGTCAGTTACATCACATGTCGTCCAAGCTTAGTATAGCACCGAGTTACAAGATAAAAAAATCTTTTTACTTGGCCGTGTTTGTAAGTTGTGACTTATCTCACATGGCTTTCATGTTCGACACATGAAAATTGTGACAATTCTTAGCTTCTACAGCAATAATCACTCTCAGACAGTGAGAACACAGAAATAAAACTTGTTAATATAATGACCCCAAAGAAAAGATCAAGAGGAAAAAACTAAAATCACTCTCAAAATATAAAGAAGAGAATTCATCAAAGACTATAGCACCAATGTTTGGTCAATAATAATAAAAAAAGAAATAAAGTTGTTTTCTAAAGTCTTCTCCATGAATGAGAAACCTGCTGGTATAAAATGTTTAGCTTAAGTAAAATCATTTTATATGCTAACATTAACTATGAATCAACATTAAAAAAATCAACATAAAGACATTTCACATACCTTGCATGAATGAATGGATGAATTACTTGAAATTGCTAGTCAGACCTTATGCACCATAAAATGCTTCCATATACGTACATGCACTTTATCACCATTTCAGATTTCACAACATAGGTGACCACTGCATTATGAAGCATTGCTTTGATTTAATGAAAAGTCTAGGAAACAGCAACTAATTAGCAAATTTTTGTAAATAATAAATACCAATTTTACAACTTCTACAGTATAAGCACCATGCACCATGCAAATGCTGCATTGTTAGCACCTTGATCTGTCCTGGAAAATTTTTTTCTATCTATTTTTCTAGACCCTTACAGACCCTAGACCCTTTTCTAGACCCTTTTTCTAGAGCTACAGAATATTTTTATTCGGTCAATTTTTTATGTGAAGCACAAAGTGTTGATGTGACCTGATTTGATATTTAAAATACAACGGTAATGGTAGTTGTGTTAAAATATATTAAGGAATAAGAGTAGTCATGTTCAAAATACAGTCACTAACTAACAGTCCTCTTGTAGGCACTTATGTTATAAAAGGAAGTTGCCTTTTTTTTAGCTTTATATTCTAAGAAGTCTCAGTAAAAATGATATCAGCACCAGAAGCTCAAAGTAAAGCTGTCAACATGAGCGAGTTGATGCTTATTCACTTTCCAGTTAGATTTCTTTTGTATTCCAATCTACTCATTGATTTGTACTATAAAAATATATCACATGATTACATTAAACATTGTCAAGAGAACCAGTACGGGTAGTGTAAAAGTAATATGTAAACTGAGGAAGAAAAATAATTGCAGTTTCTAGAAGAGACAGACATGCTCAAAAGTTAGTACCCCCTCTTTAAGTTCTATGTGTTTTTGTGTTAAAAAAAAAACAATACAAATAATATGATCATAATGGGTCTTAGTATTAGAAAAATATAACCTCACATGAACGTTGATGTCTTAAATCTTGTGGAAGCAGTAAGTATTGTCTGCGTGTTTTTTTTTTCTTTTTGCATTTTTGTTAAATGAATTATGGCATAATGTCTTTGCCTAATACTAAGGTCCGCTACACTCTCACTCACTCACTCACTCATCATCTATACCGCTTAATCCTGTATTCAGGGTCACGGGGGGTCTGGAGCCCTATCCCAGGACACTTAGGGCACATGGCAGGGTATACACCCTGGACAGGGTGCCAATCCATCGCAGGGCACAGACACACACACATGCACTCACTCATTCACACACTATGGGCAATTCTGGAACGCCAATTAGCCTAACCTATATGTCTTTGGACTGTGGGAGGAAACCGGAGTACCCGGAGGAAACCCACCAAGCACGGGAAGAACATGCAAACTCCATGCACACAGAGACGGGAATCGAGCCTAGGCCCGCTACAATCAGATCATTTTCACACAAAAACACAGAATTAAAAGAAGGGTACTTACTTTTGAACATGACTGTACATGATGGCATGAGTTAAAATGACCATTCTGATGATTAGTTATAAAAACTTCTGACCCGATAAGCCTGTGTAACATTAAGAATGCCTATAAGCCTAAATCTCTGTCATTCATTAACAGATAAATAGGTAAACAGTATTTCTCCAGACAATGCACCAGTCACAGATTATAACTGAGGTAGTGGAGTGGGGTTTCAGTGGCTCTCTAGCACATAATTGTAATTATGACAGTCTAAAAGGCAGTCTAAACAAAACTAGATCAACAGTATAAAATAGAACCAAAAAGTGTCTGTGCATTCTGACCACGATCAAGCTGAAAAAGTGATCAGGTGACTTGAAAACGATAAAAGTGTCAAACAGATTTTCCTTGAGGTCAAAGTTTGCAAAACACTAATAAATTCACTAATTAAAAACCGTTACGAAACATGGATTTTAGGGTTGTAGGTAGAAAATGCTACAACGTTACTCTTCTTATCCTTTTAAATCTCAAGGTCATTAGATGATAATAGTTAAAGGATAACTAAGTCTCGCATGCAAAGTAATCCTTCAGTGGGGCAAATAAGTGACGAATCACAGGAACACTCCAGGAACGTCCAAGAACCTTCTGTCTCTGGCCTCGACCCATGTTGTTTACGTCAGTGTAATGTTTAGGGAAGCCAAACACCCTGCAATAAAGACTACAGTTAGCTGAATGAACCCAATATATAACATATTGTATACTCAAAGCATTGAAATGTTCTGCAAACACCATGCTAACGTATCTAAATAGATTTGCATCTCGAGCTGTCTCATGATTCCCTTTTATTATTCATGCTCACCTTTCCATCTCTGTACACCACAGGTAATCCTCTTTCCCATTCATGGTTACAGGAAGAGGCCCCATTTTCCCTTGCTTAATGGAATTAGATTTTGTTGTGATGGTGCGAACTTTATTAAACTGTAGAAACAGAGGAGTATAATGTGAAGACAACGTGACAAGTGACTAAAAAATGGTTAGAATCAACGCATCCCTTTATCATTCTGACCTGAGCGACCCGACCGGATTCCAGGCAGTCCTGCAGTTCTACTTTGTCGCTAGATGATATTGCCACTGGTCTGTAAAGATCCACATTGTCATCATATTTTGTTATATTATTTTATCTTAATTAACATCACTCAATCGAAAAATGGTGATTTGGTGTTAAGTGGATCAGTATTATTTAAACTTCAGGTCTAAGTACCTGTTCATTCCAGGTAGGTTGCCCCAGAAGTAACGCGCTCTGTGGGCCGGACTCACTTTCACAGCATCGATGAGAATGGGATTACACTAAAATCAAAATATAAATTTTGATAAAATAAAAATATACTGATAAAAAATAAACAGGTTAAATGTTGTTATGCATAAATGAAGCATAAAGTTTACAGTGCCAGGATTTGGCCCTTAAGCACACCGTGATGGTCTTTAGATGATAGGGGCCACATTTTTGAGAGGTTCATATAAAAAGCCTACCTCCAAAAAGCGACAAATGTCAGCTTTATCATGCGCACTCATGGCCACGACATTCTCAAAAAGCCAGAAGAATGGTCGGTCGTCATCTTCTTTTGGCCTCATCATGGTTAGCATGCGGTAATACTCAAAGAACAGTCGGCCCGTGCCCTCTAGTAGTGGAATAGAAAGAAAAGTTGAACACTTGCAAATGGCCTCTAGTAGTGGAATAGAAAGAAAAGTTAAACACTTGCAAATACCATCACATTACCAGCCCCAAGTGACTTCCAATGTTTTTACCCAAATGTGACACAGATCTGATTTTTTTTGTCACATTTATATGTGATCCTAGATCGGATATCTGATATGCAACTTGAATAAGAACAGGCAGACAGGAATTCATGTGACTTTTTGAATCCGTAGTAGCAGGGGATTTTATATCAGTTCTAGCAATAGCTGCTAAAACAGCTAAAGCAAGTCTAGTCTAGTCTAGTCGAGTCTAGTTTTCTTCCAAAGACGGGGTCAGCAGACAAATTGATGTGTGCATGCGATGTGTGCATTGAGAGGACAGACGCATCCACATAAGAGTCAGATAAAAGTTACTTGTGATTATGAATGTGAACCATCATGACATGCAAAACAACATACAATGTGGCTTGTAATGTAAACATAACCGTAGTAACAATGAAATACAAGATCATACATATATAGAAGCTTTAAACTTTGGGCTGTCTTCAACCGACACTATTAATGATGCTAAATTGGCATTTGTGCTTTTTAACACCCCTGTGACTCAAAGAAACAATACACAAAATATTTGCACAAAACCAGGTTCTAACATTTTTTGCTTAATTAAAAAGAAAATGTCTTTACTTCTAAAATAGAGTATTTTACTGGAAAACAATACAGAAAAAAGCACCATACCAAAAAGACCTTTTCTGGCGGGGTTCACCATGGATAGGTCATTACAGGGACTGCCACCAATCAGAAGGTCAAACGGTCCCCATTCTGCCAACTGTTGCACAGTGAAGCATTTGTGTTCTTACAGAGGTGTTATCAGAGCGCATAATGTAAACTGTAGTGTAATTCATATGAAACCCACAGAATGACTTACAACAATGTACTTACATGTTTCCTGGTGATGGTGCGCACATCATTGACATATTCAATCTTTCCTTCATGTTTGACCATTCCTACAGCGATGGAGTCCTCACAGATCTCAGAAGCAATGTAACGTTCTACCTTGAAGCCTAAATCTTTCAAAACAAGGTAGCCTATCGAAAAAGACACTATAATTATCTTCCTGTTTAGTTTTTATCTCTATTTCTGATTTATATCAAAGCAAAACTCAGAAACTGACCGGTGGCAATTCCATCAAAGAGGGACAAAACCCTGATAGGACGGCGCTGGTGAGCAGGAATTGAGGGGTAAACTCGGTGTGGTTCCTGTACCAGAGCAAAATGCCACTTGTTTTCCATCTATTTATCACTCAATATGATCATAACAACAATAAACAGAATGACAGCAATTTAACAAACAATCTTGTTTGCTACTTACAAATTCAAAGGCACTGTTATTGGCAAAGAACTCCTGAACACGCACACTCCAGTCTGGTCTGAGCTTCAGCACACCATATTTCTTAGGGGGCAGGCAAATGTAGCAGCTCCATGGATCTACATCTTTCAACTTTTCAAATGTCCCTGGTCCAACCAGTATATTAATACAGTCCTTACAGTAACACCTGAAAGAAAGAGATATGATGAAAGCACAGGTGCAAGCAGTTCATCAGCTTCGTTGCATTTCAAACAGAGTGTGTGTGTGTGTGTGTGTGTGTGTGTGTGTGTGTGTGTGTGTGTGTGTGTGTGTGTGTATGTTTATAAAATTCTAACCTGCAGCAGCTGGCATTGCCACATAGAATGACTTCTAGTCCAGCACAGCAGATAGTGCAATATGACTGATAACCATCTTCATCATATCTGTATAACGTCTCTGTAAAATTCTCCTGTAATGATAAAAAAAAACACATACACACTCAACATACATAAACTAATAGCTGTACACAATTGTACTTGTTTCAGTAGAAAAAAATCACAGTGCTTTACCTTGCATTTCAAACACAGGCTTCCTTCAAAGAGTGGATGGAAAATCTCAATGTTTGCAGAGCCACATGAGAGGCAGTAATCTAGAGAATGTGTGTAAGGAATCGGTTTTTAAATTTACATGACAATTATGTATATTACGAAAGACAAACATTATATCAACTCACCTTCGATGTTTTTTCCTTTAACTGAAACGTCATGAACCATTTGATCTGATGAATATACAGATTTAATAGTGTAAATAGCATGTCACAAACATGCTGTAGCATTCATTTGCAAATTAACAGTTTGACTGCAAAATGAGATCTCTATTTTACCAATCTGCTCCAGAATATTTTGTGTATTATTTCTTTGAATCAAAGGGTGTTGAAAAGCACAACGTTCTATGTAAAAATCATTGTGAATGTAAATTCTGGAACTTCACATGCTGCCGTTTTCAATTAACAATTCTGCATGCCATTGTTTTCATGGCCATGTTTTTGTTAAGCACACAACTTTTTTCATAAAAATTCATCACTGTATCACAAGGCCAGAGCTACACTGGGATCCGCTGTATAAGGTCTGATCAGATCTAAGAAGCAATGTAACGTTCTACCTTGAAGCCTAAATCTTTCAAAACAAGGTAGCCTATCAAAAAAGACACTATAATTATCTTTCTGTTTAGTTTTTATCTCTATTTCTGATTTATATCTCACTCACTCATCGTCTATACCGCCTTACAGGGTCGCAGTGGGCCTGAAGCTATCCCAGGAGACTTAGGGCACAAGGCAGGGTACACCCTGGATGTGGTGTCAATCCATCACAGGGCACACACACATACACACATGCATTCACGCCAATTGGCCAAATCTACATGTCAAAAATGCACTTGACAATTCAATTCTTGCAAAAACTATTTCAAAACAGCTCACTTTAAAACTTGTGTCTAAACTTTTGACAAATAAAGTTATGACACTTATAACAAAATCCTGATTGGAGAACAGGGCTTAGCAAACATAACCAGGTGTACCAAAAGCTTCCAGCACACAACACATGCGTCTCTCTCTCTTGTCACTTACTAAGTGATCGTGTGTCTCCTGAGTGTTGTAGCATTCTACTCTCTGCTTAACTTTCTTTTGGAAATATTACTTATATAAATACTTAAGTGCTGCAAAACTAGAGCTAGTTGTGGCTCATGAGATACTAAATCAAGAATATATCGAGATTATACAAACTTATGCATCATCTGCTAACAATAATTTACCAAAAATGGCGTTCATCTCATTGTGCTGTCAGACTATTCAAATATACAGTTGTCCATGATAATAATTTTAAATGCATTGTCAAATCTATGATGTATAAGTCTTGGCATCTACCTTTTGTGTACTCCTGAGTTGTAGATGGTCTGCTTTTATAAACATATTTTCTTTTGGCTGGAGGTTGATAATCAGACACGGAGGAATCTGAAGACTCAGTCTTATGGTTGACAGATGAAGCTGTGTGGTGAAAATTGATGTCCAGTGTTTGTTAAGATACAAGCTAAGTGATAAACTGCTAAAACACTATTCAGATTGTTAATCACAGATTAAAAATGATATGACAGATTGACATTATACATATGACAGGTTAAAGTATTTTGTTTACCAGTGATGCTTCACATTTCTGCTTTTAATTAGCACCATGAATAAATGAAACACATTTATTATAAAATTGATGCAATTAATGTATAATAGCATTAATAATACATGCATGCTTTTTTCTCAATTTCTCTGCACTGTAAACCCAACTACTGTAAGTTGGCAAAACTCAAAAAATTTGAAGTAATCAGTTACATAAATTTTTAAAAATAATGATGTTTCCAATTTTAAGTAAACAGAACATCAGTTTTTGAGTTTGATGTACTCATTCATATTAATCGTTCTTTACTTGCATTATTAAGTAGCCTAACTCATACTATTTAGCAATTAAAATTTTTTTTAGTTGTTGCAAATCAAATAAATTGTTGGTCTTTCGTCTGCTTCCAGCAATGGGTCGCCACAGCAGACAATCCAGTCAGCACACAAGCTTGGCACAGGTTCACACCAGATGCCCATCCTGACACAACCCTCCCATTTTATCTGGGCTTGGGGCAGACACTTCATCCAGTTGTTGGGAATCAAACCTGGGCCTTTTGCATGGCAGGTGAAACATTGCCATGCAGTACCACTGAGCCACCAGTGCTCTATTGCCCAGATGACGTCAGACACAAAATCGCTAGGCTGAAAGATTTTAAGTTGGTGGAACTTTAAGGTGACAGTTACTGCTTCAGTTTACTGAGAAACTTGGCTGTAACCATGGATCTGTATAACTGTGGATGGTACATATAGTTAATTGCACCAGTACTGTTATGCTCTATTACCAACATTTATGGAATGCCAGATTACTCAGTGGGAACTAACTATTGTATAAAAATGTAGAAATAAAAGAAAACCAGAGTACTGTGAGTTCTGTAGTCTTACCACAATTGTTTGGAGGTGCAAAACCATCAGGACCTGTGGGTTGAAAGCCCCCAAAAGCCCAGTCCATCATGGCCTTTGTTTCTTCCTGTTTGTTGCCCGAAGATGCAAAGGTTTTTGAGCAACGCTCAGCTGCCAACTACACACAATTTATATAAGAACACTCTGTTTTGTACACTCTAAGGTTTAATATATAATGTGACCTTTATTGAAGTTTACCTCAAGAACTTGGTAAATTGCGTCTTTGTAAACGGGACTGGCAAATGACTTGTTGCAGAAGCACGTTGCAAATTCCGCAAAAGGTAAAAGCATCTCTGTGTAAATCTGCAGAGATAAAGAGAGAGTCACTGCTGTCCATACCGACTCTTAGAGGGAGGAAATGACAAGAGGTTATATTGGTGAGTAATTAATAGTTTCAGCAAAAACTATTTTTGCACCCCATAATCATAATCGATATATTACACAAAGACCCACTGATAAGCAGTATACAAATGTATAGGTGATCACAGAAATCAGAATTGGCTGATAATGATACAGATAACCTATACTAAAGGGCAAAAATGTTCTAATAGCCTATAATAAGGGGCAGAAATTTAATTAGCATATTAGCATTAGCATCAAGGGGCACTGACAAATGCCAAAATGCTTACCCATAGCAAAGAAACTACAAGATAAGATCTCATGTTAATCTCTTCTTTGTCTCCTAGACAGAAATGAGCCATCTTTGAGACTTGAATGAGATTTTAGCCGTTTTCTCAATCTTCTCAAATGTGTCTCAAACATTACCTCTAAATCGCAGAGATAGTTCATATTTGTCTCGTGTGTGACTCACATATTTTTTGTTTTTCCAAAGCAGTGTTTCCCACAAATAAAGTATACAGTAATTGTAAACTGTTCATGTGGGTTTTCTGATATGTTCTCATATGATCTGATATGATATGATGTTTGCTTAGTCATGTGTGTATAGTTAGTTAAAATTAAATAGAATTGAGTTCTTTATATTGAGGAATATATTCTGCTGAAAAAATGTCACTCTATATTGCCCAATCCTGACTCATATACAGTATATTTATTAAAACATAATGCAAAGAAATGCTTTGAGGTTTAAGGGCTAGGGTTCTCTGACAAACAGTGTCATCTACACTAAAGACTATTTAGTACTTTTTTTATATACTTCATCTTACTCTTCACATACGAGTAGATGGAGGGGAGGGTTAGTAGGTTGGATCTCTAAAATGAAGATATGCAGATATGTAGGTTGCTAACAACATAAGTCAATTACAAAATTGCTTAGTAATAGCTAAATGTCTTATTTCAAAATCTAGCTTCTTTATTTAAAGAAAAAAATCCAACCACCAGTTATTTTATAATACAGTACACCCAGGTGTCCCTAGTTGATCAACATGGCTACACCTTTCACAAATGTGTACACCTTAATGAATTTATTGAAAGTAAACTGGCAAACTTCCTTTACATTCTGTACGAATGTCAAGAACTAAAATACAATATACAGAATATGTTTGTGTTCAGTGATTTCTATACACTTATCATTTAAGACCAAACCTATTTTTGATTATACATTTATGACTAAATGTTCAACATTTTTTCATGGCCAACCCAATTAACCCTACAGTACATATAGCTTCTAATAATGACATAATTTTCCACAATTTATCCTAACCATGCTCCAAGTCTGCAAATGTTTAAGTGGCCAGTGTGTTTAGTGAAGTGTGCAGGGCATTGCCAGGCCTCGGTGTCAAGTCAACAAAAAAACACTTTATCCATCATTCATCCAGACCTTTAGGTGGCGGTAGCGTACCACCTACTTTGCCTGTCGCACGACAAAGCGGACGGTGAGGGTGGGTTTTACTTTTTCGCCCCGAATTTAAAATGTATTATTATTAACAAGGAGTCAATATGTAAGTTAAAACCAGAGTCTGTGCTAAAAAAAAAGAAAGAAAGAAAGAAAGAAAGAAAGAAAACCTACTTAGCTGAAATTTACACAGCTTACGTTTGTTCTTAATGTTTTTGAAAACCAATAGTTTTATTATAGAGTATTCAGTGTTTAACAGTAGTTACCAGAACATGTAACTTTAGAGACATCAGTTAATTATATTCTATAGATAAAGACCAATATGTTTGTTTGTGGAAAGGTTATCGTGGTAATTATATACATTTTACTTTAACTGGGTTCTTTTCAGAAGCATGCCACCTCAGGAGACCAAGAATCTCAACAAAGAAACTGCAGGAGAATGTTCTGGAGTCTCCATCAGCACCATAGGTAAGCACCAGCCCATGAGCAAGTGAGCAAGTTCAAGCCCACCTCTCATCGTTGGGAATGGAGTAGCTGAATGGTGTTTAGGTAAATCTCAAATGTTGTTATAGCCCATACATACAGCAAGCATCCAATTTTTCATCTCCTTTTTGACTGATTCATTTCATTGGAAGATTGTTACAATGCTGTGGCCTTTGTGTAACTCCTGTATAAATCATACTATGAGTTGGCAGTGTTACACTTACACTTAATATTTTTGTCAGGTTGAGTGACATTTTGCATCATTTAGTGTCTTAATTTGCCAGATTTAACTGTATGCTGTTAATTGAGGATTTTTTATATGTTCAATAAAACTATAATATTTCTCATTTGTGTTTCATGCATCTCATTTATATCTGATTTTAGTCTCATTATGGTCTTGTATATGGCTCATTTGCTTCTCCTTCAAATGCAGTTCTGTTGCTCATGTACATCTCATATTTCTCAAAATCGAGCTTGCAATGAGACGGCTCAATTCAGTCTCATGAGACAAGAAAAAGCTCATTCTGAGTAACAAAATCTTGCTATGGGTATCTAAAATGCTACTGTCTTTGCTTTATTGATTCAGCTTATCATAAACACTTAGTACTGCATTAGATCAATGTTAGATTAATTTTCCCATGCTCAAATATGCAAATACGGAGAGGGCCTGAATGTGGCAGCTAAAATTGACGCTGGAGAGAAATGGTGAGTGACGTCAAGACTGACTTTAATTGAAATGTTCAGTAAGATCCTCACCTCCGAATACATGCCATCCCCAAACCATTCCACACGTCTTATAAGTTGGGGAGCCGTCTTTGTCTTCCATGCCACCACAATACCAGGCCACAATGAGTGTCCTTTCACTTTCCCCCATACCAGCTCTCCAACACCAAAACCCTTTCCATCCTGCAGTTAGGAGACCCACAATTCAGAAATTATAGACATGATCTACCTTAAATGATGTAACATAAATTAAATTCAGATGTGACCTGCGTCACATTAAGGACGTACAGATCTGCTAGCAACCGATATGTGCTATCATCAAGAGCTACAATAATAATAAGTAGTTGGGTACAACAACACACTTCATTGTTTTAGTCTGGGTTATGCATTCATTTGCATCATCTGCTTAAAATAGAAGAAACCAATATGTTCATATTTATATTAACACATAGTTTTATAATTAAACTGGCAGGTTATTTGAAACTTGCAGAAAAAATATTAAAACTAATATTTATAATATAATGTTGAGTCCCCAAACCTTTTCCACATGTTCTTCGGCCTGCTAAAGTATATCTTAGTTCCCAAAGCCAATCTGTGCTCAGGAGCCAATCGATGACTAATTCCTCTAGCACTTTCACAAAGTCTAACGAAAAAATTACCTGGTACACTTGACCTCTCTTTCCAGGCTTGGGACTTGGTGTAGGGATGCTTGATGCAGTTTGGCTTTCATCACTTTTTGTCTGGAACCAATAGAGAATCAACATATGCAACAAAAGGGAGGCTGGAGGCTTCCAATACAATATGTACATCAGGGATGCGCTTGCAGAAAAAAAATAAAAATCACACCAGCCAGATAGAAGCTGTTTATAGATAGAAGCATATGTTAACCTTACCATGCCTGTTTTAATGTTAGATGCACCAAGAAAGCTGAAGTCGGTAGATGTCTAAAATTTAGTGTGTTAATCAGAAGGAACATAAATTAAAGAAGCACAAGAGCAGAAATTGAACGGATGAAACAAAGAAGAAATACAGAGCTGAATGAAGGATAGATAGCCAGATGAAAGGGAAGCATCATAAGAAACAGGTGTTCAAGGCCAAAGATGTGTCCAGCTCACAAGACAGCAGCAAGAAGAAATGTCATCCAACGTGCCACTTAATCAGCAGGCCAATTAAAAGCGCATTGACCAATAAAGTTATTCTTTTTCATTTTAGAATGGAAAAATAATGAAATATAACTGTTGATCAACAAAAGACAAAAGAACATCTCAACTGTGTTTGACATCCATTCTATCCATAATGTTGCAGCATTTTTCTGTCAAACAATTATCCCTGACTTGTGTCAGGTAGCAGCCGAAGAGAACCAATGAGCAGGTCTTTATCAAAATATGTTGAATGAAAGGTGAAATCAAGAACATGGATCCAATGTATTTGTTGATTTGCTTGGAACTGCTACAGCCCAGACTATAATAAAGCACCTTTAACCAAACCCCAAATCAGGACACAGCACAGAATCCTGGCTTCAGCTTGGATAGCTACATACCACCTCTTCCTTCTTGTCTGTTTGGAGGCTCTGTGGATTGACCCAGGTCCCTGACCCAGCCTGAAAGAGAGTGCGTGCCTGCGGCTTCTGTCGCAAACTCCTTTCCCAACCGTAAATCCCCCTAATGGAGTCCTGAGGGATAACAAACAAACATACACACCCTCACTCAGGCCAGGCACCTCCAGTAGAAGCACCAGAGACTGGAGTACACCCAAAGATGGGTAAGAAAAGAAAGGTGCTAGTAGGAAAGACAGGAAGAAGGGTTAATAGTTTATGGATTGGGTAGGTGAAGAGATGAACTTTATATCTAATTAAATTTTTTTTTTACCTCATTAGTCCAGACAACATCATCTTCATTAAAGACATGGCCACCATCTTTGTTTATTTTCATCACTGCAGCAAAGAAATTTTGGAATCAAAAACTTAATGCCATCTCCTTTGAACATTTATATTGCATCTACTCACTATCCATAGACATCTATTTATCTGTAAGAGCAGTAAGCTACACTCAAAAAAATGAACAAGGCAGGTTGTGCATTTTACATGATATAATTACTTTCAGTATTCTCATAATAATTTGTAAAAAATTTTTAAATGTTTTTTTTTTTTCGATTAAGGTTAACGTAATTTTGTCTGAACTTGACCGTACAAATTCCTAACATGTTGTCTAATCACGAACCATTCATGTTAAGTCAACATTTCATACATACAGCAGGGCACAGTAAGCGAGACGCCAGCTGTCATGAACCGCTAATGAAACAAAAGAGCAAGATGAATCAAACTACACCTGCAGAAAGTTAATGGACTCTCTGCCTGCGTGCGTTACGTTCTGTCTGTTTTGACAGAGGGAGGTCAACACCCGAAAAAGGTAAGATTTTTCCTCAGATATTTGTTTTTTTTTTCACCAGTACATATTTTTATATGTAATAAAATATGGTATTTAACTTTGACCTGCTTCTGTAATTTTAGAGAGGCCTAGTGTTTTAGACTGAAGTTAACGGATTTAGCCACGTGTCACAGATCGGTCCACTGCATATCTTTCCATTATTTGACGAAAAGTATATAAGTAGATAAGTATATATAGCATAATGAACGGAGTCTTCAGAATACCACAATATCCATTTAGCCTTCAAAAATGATAAGATAAAGCTGCTATTAGATGGCATCAGATCACCGGTATACTTAGGAAAGTGTTTTCAAGTTTGTGAGAAATCAGTGTGGACCAAAAGTTAGTGATCAAATACTAAACAACATTTACAGGAAAAAATGCAAACAGGCATTTGAAATTCTGTATTAGTCTAGTGATTTAGTGATCTAGTCCATTTGTACTTTTTTGTGTGTAACAATAGGATACGGATGGTATGCTGCAGAGAGGGATCTTGAACATGTTGTATTTGGCAGCTACAGCATCAATGTTGAGGGAGGTGATGCCATTAACCCTCCAGTTGTTGAAGTGCTTCACGACTTGGGGGACATCGCTACTGCATGTGCGCTCCTAATGGGTGTAATATATGCAATGAACCTTAGGAGCTGAATACATTATTTGAGCTAATGCAAAGGACCTCCAGCTGGATGCTACCAGACTTTCATCAAAGATACAGATGCTTAAAAACAAATTTTATGAGTAAACCAACATCGATCACTTGAGTTTGTTGAGTTAGACATGAAGGTCTTTTTTGCACTTATTGAAAATGTTTGGATGTTTTGTTTTGGATGCAATATATTTAGACTTTGCAGAAACTTTGTATTTAATAGCAAAAAATAGGGTAAATTGTTAATTTTGTTAATATGGTAAATTAACTAATGTTTAGTTGGTATTATTGACCTTAAGGACAAGGTTGTGCATTTTCCTTTTAAATTTATATATTTTTAAGATTCATACAGTGAGAACCTTTTTTTCTATTTTTGTGGGTCACATGATTTTTTTTTTCTTATGTAAAACATGTCCATAATACTGTAGAAAGAAAAGTTGAAGATAAGCAACTTAATTTTTTTTTGTTAAACACAATTTTTCCTCCCTCTTTAAATGTGTCAAAGTTGACAGAAAAGGACCATGTACTGCATTTCAAACAGTGCCAATTGTTATTAAAATGCTTGTGACAGTAATCTTGTTATAAATAAAGGCCCTTACAAATGTTAGTTAAGTTTACTAAAGTCATTTGTGTGGAACTTGACAAGAAAAAATTAATTAAACCCAACATTTCATTTTTTTGAGTGTGTAAATTAGATTGTTATTTTATTAAAGTATGGCACCTGTTAAGTTGTTCATTAATAAAAAGAATGTATTACATATTTCCTGCCTCTGGAGCTGTCTTTAAGGCTCACTAAAGCATGGGAAAATAGGGCTGCTATACATTATGGTATAACATCTAGTTGTAGTAACATGACTAAATGAGATTCATTGAAATTGATGTAAACATATAGGATTAACATCAAGGAATAAACTTTGTATAGCATGAATAGTTGAAGTTGAAGTTCAAGAAATTAAGTTAAATAGAAATATTTAAATAATGTTCAATCAAAGGTAGCTGTTCATGTTAAATGAACACAAATATTTCAAGTTGGTTTAACATCATCCAATGTTGTTAAGATAATGTGGTGTAATCATGTGGAACCACTGTCCATGATTGAATTATGTTCAACCAAAGTGCTATTTTTTTGAGTGTAATACTCTTTTTAGACAGACCACTGATTGTCAGTGCACTTGAACAGATCAAATATTTGATCAGAACAAATGAGAAACACCTGTATAGTATTAGAAAATAAGGTGCTTTTCCATTAAGAATACATGCTCTGACTGTAAAGCACTTATTTACTGTGTCCTGCTCACACCTGTCTTATTGGTAATCTTCTGCAGTCGCACCGTGCATGGCTTCAATGAGACTGAAAGGTCACTCATTTCTGGAAAACAGCATATTGTTTCTATCAATCCATCTGACTTCTTTGATCAGGATAACTAGCTGTGATTGGAAGTGTTAATTGTATACTCTAATAGAATACAAATCAAGATTTTAAGGACCTATGTGATCTCAAGGACACACTGTTTTAAGTGGTTGCAGAAAGGCAACTGCCACCTGCTAATCTCTCAAATCAATGACAGAGCTAAAGCAAATATACTGCACCACAATAATTTAACCCCTAATGCTTAACTACCCTGTGGGACACACCATGCAGGCACAATAGTAACAAGTATTCTAAACACCATGTTCCAAAATCTAGAAATTGCACAGTTGCAAGTTCCTTAAAACTACTATCAAAGGGTACCAGGTGAAAATACCTTAAAAGAAGGCTGAATGAGAGAGACCTGCAGGTTTTTGATTAACCTGTGCTGTTTGATCCTTGAACTATAAAGATTGTCTACTGTAGTAAAAAGCTGAATGAAATAATTCAGTTTTTTGCTGAATTAATCATTGTCACATGGCAATAAGCCATAAAAAAAAACAATGGAATATAAGAACACACCAATGGATGCACTGTATAAGAAGCCCTATGGAAGTGTGTTAACCTTTCTACAGAGATCAACTGCAACTAATGTTTTCCTCTTCTCATAGATCAACCTACCCTGTCTAATCTGTCTCTAAAAACAGCCACGTTCACTTAATTCACTGCTTACTTGATGGTTTCTTTCTCCTTCCATTTCGGTCAGGTGTCGTCATACTACTGGAGACTTCAGAGGATGAATCATCATTGGCGGAATCCATTTCTTTAAGGGTATCAGAATCACTGTCTCCAAAATTGCCATCCAACTGGCCAATGTCCCCATTCTCTACTGCCTGTTTATATAGAAGGGTTGACATATGTTAAATTAATACGTAACATAATGTTAAAATGACCTAAATGTAAGAATGTATTGTTGAGATTAATTTGTAAGAGCTCCATTAATTTCAGATACATAGTAACATTTGTGCTATACCTGCATTATGCACTAAAAGACATTTATGACCAGTTGGGGGACTAATTACATTTAAAAATTACTGTAATTAAAACGTAATAAGTTACATTTCAGAATTACCTTGTGATAAAAGTAACTAGTTAGGGTACTTTTCCATTGCAGAAAATTAAAAATCCTTTGTGATTTCTCATGCATGTTGTCTTAGTCAAGACCTTTATAAATATTCTACCATCATCACTCAGCGAAGTTTGGCCCATAATCTGTTAGCTACTCATAGCAGGAATAACAGTGGGAGGGGGGGGGGGGGGTTGTAGGACAACTTTCACACACATTAACGGAATCACTGATATCTGGCTCATGGATTACATAAATTGTCTGAATAACAGATTACAATTTTGAAAATATAACTAAATAACTAAGAACTTAAATGGCGGACCTAGCTTGTTAGATTATTCGTAGATCAAAAAAGTAATTCAAGTACTCTTACTTTGTAACGCGTTACACCCAACACTGTTTATGATAAATATGTACAAAGCAAAGCATAGATACGTTTCTATTTCAACAACATATTTATGCATACCTGAGCAAAGACTTTCTCAGCTTCAAGAGGTGGACAGGGCAAAGCTAAAAGACTAAGAACCAGTTTCCGGAAAACAGATGTTTTTGCAGTGGTCTTGAGGAAAGAACTCCAGTGATGCTCCAAGGAAGGACTAGGAAGACAATCTGACAGACCTTCTACATGTTTATTCTCACTGTCCTCACCATGTAATTCCTCATTAAGCTGGTATTCTAGAAACTCATCTTTGAGTTGGGATGGGTTGGCTGAAAGCCCAAACTGTTCACCCAGGCCTACAATACCTTTGCTTGTGACCTTTAATCGTCCCTCTGGGCTTAGAAGTTGAGACATACTCCTCAGGATACCGTCACTCAAAGGTAGCCCCTTAGCAATACAAGCTGTAAGTGCCTTATAAAAAGCCATACAATCATCCTGAAAGGCATTCAGGAAGTCAGTCTGTTCTGCTTCTCTCTCAGATAGAAACTTCTCCACTGCATCCCCACCAAAGCTCATTTCATTGCTAGGAAGATGCAGTTTTGGGTCATCGAAGATTGCTGGGTCTCGCTCTTTCAGAAAACGTACCACAGCCTGAGGATGGAGAAATGTTGCGGCATAGGAGCGAAGCAGACCACTTGCTTCGCGTAGGATCTGAACAAGGTCTGCACGAGCACAACCCTCACGTCTTTCCAGACGATCATTAAAATTTTGAAGTGGTCCAAGAGCATGGTCCAGGAACATAAAGGCTATCCTGAGTTTGGGATCCTTCAGTTGAGAGACGATGTGTTTAGCCTTGTCATCATTCTCACTGCAGGAACTAAAATACAAGGTCATGTTTGTCCACATTTCAAGCATCTTCTTAATGAGGATACAAAAGTTTTTGCTGTTCTGGAAGAGAGAATGGACAGAGCCATCAAGGCCACAAACACCAGCGAACAATCCCTTAAGATTGTCATTTTTAGTGCAGCAAGTAGAACAGTGCTCATAAACATTAACAATAAGCTGTTGAACCTTGTCAGAAAAGGCCTTTACTCCAGCATTGCAGGCTGAGTCTGCCAAGATATAAAGACCACCAAGAGCCACTGCTTTTGGATTGAGATTCTTCAGTTTCAGGGATATCTTCCCAGACATCTCATCTTGGTCATCAACATAAAAAGCTGCCATGTGGCTCAGAGGTAACTCAAATCTTTTCATGATATCCGTTAAAGACTCAACAATAGCGTCATCTTTGTCTACACGCTGAAAAATTTCTAGAATCCTTATGCAATATTTTGCAGCCTTTTCATCGAAGAACCCCAGAAGTACTACACAGCTGCAGTTCTCTTCCTCACTCTCATCACCTAGTGGCACTTTTCCATAAAGATAGATGCAGTAAGGGACCTGCTTAGCAGCAGAAGAAATGTCTTTTGGGTACTGTAATCCAAGAACATGCCTGGCTGTATGCTGTGAGACCTTCTTACTGTGAGTAGGCAGACAGTATCTTTGAATGAAGCGCAGCATGAGTTCACTACAAGCTAAATCCTTGACCTGATTACCTTTTCTGAATGTCTTAAGTTGCATTTTGTGTTTTTTACACTGCTGGTGGTGTTTTAAATCATGCAAGCCTGAGTTTAACACAGTAAAATCTATGTCACAGATTGTACAGTATGCATAGACATTCCCCAGAGTGCTTGGCTTGATCCAGTTGAAGGTTTCCTGCCACTGGGGGTCATAAGTGATAGACCTTTTATCAGCAACCTCCACATCTGAGTCGGAATCTTCTTTTTCTTTTCCTAAGTAGATGATTAATTACAATAATTAATTATTTAAACTTTTACATTTTATAACCTATTAAAACGTACAGATTTATATATGTCTATGTGTGTGTGTGTGTGTGTGTGTGTGTGTGTGTATTATTTAACCACCTACAAAACTGGATACTACTGTATATTTTTGTAAAAATATTGTTGTACCGGAGGTATTGAGGTTTGTTGGTGACTTTTTTCTCTTTGGAGACCGAAGATTAGGTGGTGTATTTTTAATCTCCTGTCCATTACGTGCCTCCAGTGGGTCATACTCCTGGCTAGTCAAGTTAGCTTTGAAAAACCTCCGGAACCACTTCAGAAAAGTAAAATTAGACCTGAATTTCCCTTTAATAAGTTCTTCCACTGGGATAGACTGTAAAAAGAGGTCGACAACAACAACAAACAACATTTAAATCATTATGCAAATCTATATCTTTCAGTTTTGGTTTATATTTGGATACATAGTAAATCGGTAAAAGGTATGGTAGACCATATGTTTGGAAGCCTTACATTTTTGACACCCATTTTTTTGAATCCCGTCTGCAGAAGACTATAGTTGTGGCGAAAGTCTGCTTCAGCCTGACACTGATACATCACTTTGTTCATGTCGATGGACCCTGGGAAGAGCCAGTCCATCAGCTGGCAAAAACATGCCCCTGCAATTAAAAATATAACAAGGAAAATGCAGAGCAAATATGTACATTAAGGACTTCGCTACATTCAAATGTGCCAACGCTGTTAATTTTTAAGGAGGACTTCACTGTAAATGAAAGCATACCTGAGCATATCTCTTCGATTTTAGTAAACTTAGTTTGTAGTTTATTGTTAAGCCAGGCCAGGACTTCATAGCGGCTTGAATTGTCCTTAACGTCATCTAGTTCCAAGTTAACAACTTTCGCCATTTTCCGGTTTCCTGAAACAGGGTAAATGCATTTGGTCCTATAATCAGTTCATCATAGCAAAACACAAAATTTTATTCCAATGTTTTCACAATGATCGAATCTAACATTTTTTTATATGACATTATATAACAGTTACATTTAATAAAAAATCTGATTGGATGAGAGGCATTCCTCTAGTGGTGATCACAGAGCACAACAGCACTGGGACATTTAACTATACGTATCACTCTGCGTCACAGGTGTTTTAACAATTGTTGTTTACACTAACTGTCAGCTACTGGGAGACACATGGGAGACAGTAGGTCGGTACCTCAGTGTAAAACATAAAAGTTATTTATAAAGCTTCCTATTCTTAGTGTGACATCACTTTTTCTTAAATAGTGAAAAAGTGAAATGGTTAAATCAGCGACAGTTATGTGAATGCTTTATGCACACAGACAAAACTTATACACATGTGACTCGCCAACATAACCTTATTCTAATCTGACTGCTCCATCACACCTGTTTAAAGCTCCTATAATAAAGCTGTCATAATCTGATCAAAATTCCTTCTCCTCTGGCTGCATCTCTGTGTAAATGCCATTTCGTTGGTACGCCTAACCAGTTATGCCAGCTCCGGAGCTGTCCTACATTGTGGTGGAAATGGGAGCGATTTCCTATTCTAAGAATTTTAATAAATAGCTCTTATTCCTACTCCTAAAAATAGGATAAAAATGGCATCATTGTGAGAATTTTTGGCCAATTAGGAGCGATTTCCTACTCTGAGACACTTAGTAAAGGTCTCATGGGTGAAAGTATTTCGGTACGGTCCACATTACTGATGAGTGAGCAGCTGCCTATCGAAAACCACATTCAAAACCAGCCACAGAAGCATTAAAAAACATTTGAGGACAGTATGTCATTGTAACGGGTTCGACCCAAAGTTGCACGGGCGGCACCATGAAACACAGACACGAGGCGAGATCTTAGAGGAAAAGGGTAATTTATTAGGAATAAATAAGGGGAAGGAAAGGGTAAAAGGAGGGAGGACGGAGAGAAAGGGAAGGTATGAAATGTGCACGTGCATGGTCCGAGGCAGTGCCCAGCTGGCATGCGGGCACGCGGCTGGCGGCGGTGAGCGGAGTGGCCGAACTGAGCACGTGAGGCAGCGCTCCTGCACGCTCCCTCTCGGTTCCTCCCCGCTGTCGATAGCCGGCCTGGCCCCTCCCAGCTCTCTGTGGGCGCGGCCTCAGGCGGGAGTGTCACTCGGACGTCCGTCGGCTGGGCTGCTTTCCCGACTGGGATCGGCGACCTTAACGCTGTCCTCCTCGTGGCCTTTTCCTCTTCGGCGGCGAGGACACGAAGGCGGGCTCGACGCGGGAACGGAGGATGCCGTGGGAGCTCGTGCAGCTCTTTCCCGCGCTGTCCTCAGCGCGAAGATCAAAGGGGCGGAAATCCATTGTCCTTTTTAAAAGTCTCTGGGGCGCGTTCCATTGCCCCACTCGCATGCCACTCTCAAACCACCGCGTTACGCTCTTCTCGGACCCCGGACTAAACTCCGCGCCTTGCTTTTATAATGCGGAGCAAGCCCGAGATCCCATTAACGATAATCACTGCCAGCCGGCCCGCATAGGCGGCCCCGTCCCTTCGCACACCTGCAGAAGGGGTGCCGCCTATTTAGGGAGCCTACGAAGTGAGCGAGGGGCGATAATAGATTTGGGCGCACGCCAATCACAGGGGCACGCCGTGACAGTCATCTTAATCCTTACATACATGAATTATGACATCCTGTCTCAACATTTTGTTTTTATTCTTCTCATGACATGCAAAAAATTTCAATTGTGAACTTTTTAAAAATCTGCATTTTCAAGATCTTATAGTTTGAGAATTTAACCAAAAGGAATGTGTATTCGTAGTCTAATCAACTGAAATGTGTATTATGTAAAACATGGGAATATATTGGGTTTGGTAATGTTTAACAAAACTTTAACAAACATACTGTTACAGACTATTGAATAATCAACAATGTGGCTAGAATGTATGTGTGTAGAATGTACTCTTGCAAAATCTGATTTCATCAACAAATGAAGCGACTACAAATACTACTTTTCGGATAAAACTCAGCAATATAGTATCTTCAGTCAAAGTGGCTCTTATATCGGTTTATCAAATTCACATACTATGAATGCTGGTCATGCATTCAAGGCACAAAGGCCCAAGACACTGTATGCAGATGTTCTTGGTCTTTCCTGTGTATGCAGCATCAGCTAATTCAAATTCTTATTCAAACCAAGATGAAGATCTTCCTCGTAGGAGCAGTACATTCAGTACATTCTTGATCTTGGGTGTGTGAGAAATTACATGTACATATTTATATATTTATATATATTTTTGGCATGTATATAAGTTTGTGTTGTGTCATTATTTCATCTTCTATCAGATCTGCAAGCAATAGATGCATAAGGCAAATTTGGCTACACTGTCACTATTACAACATTAATCTGCAGAGAGCATGCAAATCATAACATCTTGGGAATAAATTGTGTTGGTGGAACTGTATGTAAGCAATATAAAAGCAATCGATTTCGTGCTGCTTTTCTAAATATCAGCTCCTGATATTAGCTATTAGTTTCATGTGTTAGCTACTCAGTAGTTTGTAGAACGTTTGTTAAGAAGCAAGACCCCACTTGCAACCATGTTGTTGCAGTCCTGTCTGTGTGATACTGCTTAATTATTGTGTAATTACAATTTGTTATATATTAATAAATGTTTAACAGATATATTGGAAGGATGGCTTAGTGATTAGCATTGTCGCCTTGCACCTTCAGGGTAGGAGTTCGAGTCTTGCCTGTATGTGTGAAGTTAGCATATTCTGCGGAAACTATCCTGTGCTTGGTGGGTTTCCTCTGATTACTCTAGGTTCCTCCCACAGTCCAAATACATGCAGATTAGCCAAACTGGTTTTCCCAACTTGCACGCAGTGTGTGAATGACAATCGGACGCCAAACTCTCATGTAACTGCCAAACCTGTACTCACAATTGATATATCTCCAGGAAGGGGAGGACCCATCGCCGATGTGCCGGATGGCACGTGGACGAACCAAAATACCAAAAAAACCAAAGTGGCCGACATAAGAACGAGTTCCGTTCTGACAGCTTGTTCCTAATTTAACTAACATGTTGTATGACCTTGTCCTTGTTATTTATAATGCCGAGGATAGAAAGATTCATATTAAAAGAATTAGCAATGTCTGGCAACTTTTCACCTTGATCCATTCTCTCAATTATTTTCACTTTTGTCTCCATCGTTATTGCTTGACGCTTCTTAGCAGGACCAGCTTCATCGCCCCTGCTTTAACGCTTGTTTTGGACATCCAGGGATGTGCACTGTCAATATGTCAACGTACGTAGGAAACTTCCACAACTGAACATGCGCAAACACTTGTTTGTTTCTCCAAAACTTCATACTCCAACTCCAAAATTCGTTCGTATGTAAGGATTTTTACTGTATATTGTGTTCCGGGCTGCATTTATTCAAATAGAATTAACATGCAACTATTAATCTCCCTCCTTTGTAATGTTTTAAGTGTACTTTATTTTTAATCATTTTTGTGCACACAAATCTTTGTGCATACAAAACCGGCAATATTTGATTGATCTGTTTACGAATCAGTTCTGCAGTCGCTAACCGTGTACTGCTGCATGTTTGAGACTATGAAACAAACACGTGACCTTTTAAAAATGATATTTGTATGTTTTAAATGAACGAGGTCAATGTGTTATGTTTTGTATATTTCTATTATGGGTATTTTTTTCAATAAATCCACGTATTCATTGCAAGGCAATTTTCCATAAGATATTAATAAGTACATAAGTAATATATGCTAATGTTCATTATGTAATGCAAAACAATGTACGTCTAATCTTGGCTACAATAGTGACTACTTCACTATTTAATACATTTAGACATTAATGTACTTAGTGGAACGTCATTGGCACTTTTAATGTGTGTTTTGGATGAAAAACTACTAGAATAGGGCTTCCTGTGTGAGTCGTCAATTCCGACGCTTGGAGATCTGTAGTCTCTCTCTCCTCCCCGTTCACAATGAATAGAAAAAAAATCTCGCGGGACAGGTTTTGCCGCGAACTTTCCATGCTTGTAGGAAGTTCTGCAGCCGCACTTCTCTTATCCAAGGCGACGTATTTTTCTTACACTCGGGTTCAACGATACTGCACGGGGATTTGAATGAATTCGAAGACCCTGTTAACGGACGAGTACATAACAAACACCAAGCTGGGACACGCCGGTTTCTCATAATGTCTCCACCTCTGTGCAACATTCATTTCAGCAAGCACTTAATTGCCAGGACGTTCGCCTATTTTGTGAAAGCGCTATCCTTGTTTTTACCTATCATGATTTTCCCACACATCACAATAAAAACGCTTTGTTTTATTCGAATGAGAAATCAAACTGCCGTCTAAAATCTCTACAGCGCTGTTCAATGTCTTCTCCATAAAGAAGACCGGCGTATAAAACACTAGATACAACCTAAATACTTGGTTATTACTCCTACATATAGCTGTTAGTACGGTGTGTTGTACTGTTTTATTGTATTTTAAGCCGGCTCGGTAGCCTTTTGTGTTTCTTTGTGTCTGGGGGTCTCCTATGCCCATTCTAACCAACTGCTGGTCCAAACAGAAAGTGTCATACAGAATGGTACAGTGTTCACTGCTTTAACAGGCTAAATGCCTCTGGAAAATGTTTAAACATGCGTTTCTTTAATAAAATCGAACAAGTCCTACCTCTGCTTGCCTTTCCTCCTGGAGGCCACTAGTCTCTACTTTCGGACCAAATCCCCAATGCATAGCTCTTGCTCTGCTCTACCTCTGACGTCTATCAACCTAACCATTTTGCAGAACGTGATTGGTCAGGAAGGCGAAGTGGGCGGTCCTTGTATAGCGCTCGATTTTATTTAGTAAAAAACGCGGTCACGTGGCACAGGCTGCTCGTGTTACAATAATGTAGAAGCAATGGGTTCGCGATGGTAATGTAGGATATAAGAGGCGTACGCGTTACGTTCAGACCCGAAACGGCTACAGTCACACGTTTGCGTTGGATATGAATGAATATGAGTTTTCAGTTCATATTTTTATAAAAACAATTAATGTGCACGGCTGTTCACTTTCATGTT
This sequence comes from Clarias magur, assembly GCA_013621035.1. Taxonomy (NCBI): domain Eukaryota; kingdom Metazoa; phylum Chordata; class Actinopteri; order Siluriformes; family Clariidae; genus Clarias; species Clarias magur. Next base: position 51,773 of record QNUK01000715.1, read on the forward strand.
GACATAACAGAAAAATCCATTTACGTGCAGCGAAAATAAATGAATGTATGTTTGTCATGTCGAGTCTCTTTGGCCTTGTTTGTTTGTTTGCGGGTTGTTTTTAAAAAAAAATTAGCCCCTAGGTAAACACTCGCACTATATTTAACGTGTTACGGTTGTCTTTTTCAAGCACTATTCTAAAAGCACAGGTATTTGCTTCATAAATCTGGTAGATGACCGTGTTCCGAGGGTGGAATTTATTTAGTATTCTATGATGTCGAGGGTTTGGCTGATCATGGTGCTAAGCTGTTTCCAGCTTTGTATTCTGTAGCTATTTGCTTATCAAAAACACTTTTGAATAAAAGCACGTTTGCATTTCACTATACGTGTGGTCTAGTTATGTATAATTAAGCTAACCAGCGTTGTCGAAAATGAAGAACGCTGTCTACGTAAATATCGAAACTGGCTAATTTTCTCAGCTCGGTTGATTTCCGACGGTTGTACGCGGAGAGGGAAATGGCGGCTCATACCATTTTTGATGTGGTCGTTGTGAGGGCTATAAAACACTAAAATGATATCAGTGCAAACGCAAACTCTTTTCAAAACACCTGCGAAGTCTGTGTAGTGTCCAATGTATAACGTAAAACCGAGAACTATTGCTGTATACAACACAAAGAATAAAGGAAATAAATAAAAATAAGGGAACAATCTGACTCCTTCAGAATATAACTTCCCCATGAATACCCTGCCCTGTGGTACTGTTAGTAAATAGGCTGAAATATACACCAACTAAAATATTGCCCATGATTGGAGACACTGTATCTTACGTAAATAAAATATGTGTGAAAGCCTTTTCCACTAGGTAGATAACAAATATTGGGATATTCTGAAGAAAAAAAATCCCTTTCCTTTTCCCTTTAATTTTTCCAAATGTTAGGAATCGTCCCTTTCTGATCACGATTCCTGCTGATGTGCATTAGATTCATTATCTAGACCAGCTGAATGTTTTCTTAAATACACTGAAGTTCGAGCATTGCTCAAGAGGTGTAATGGCAACACATTCATTCTATCATCTTGAGATCCAAATCTGAATCATGGGTGGTACTGCAGCCATTTGTAGGAAAAATAGATGTATGGATATAAAAAAGAAAAAAAATATTATGACAGAAGGAGAAGCTCTATCTATATAACTATATATTTTGGTCCTAATAAAAAGTCGTGAGGATGTTCTCTAATCGTTCACATTCAGTTTTCTACAGGTCCCATGGATGTCCAAGGAATATCTTTAATAAGATCCTGGAGACATTAAAGAACCCCTACACAATGAGAAACATTTGTAGGAGACCTTTAGGGGACATTTTTGTGATTGTTTTTTGTTTGCTGGGATCATGGTCGGCAAAGCAGATAGTTCTAGTTTTGGCATCTCCATTAAACTTGGCAGCAGATCGAAGTGTGAAGCATTCTAACATTTCTGTATTGACATTGGACAGTTGATCAACATCAGCAGATGACATGGCACCCCGAATCACTACTGACTGTGGAAACGTCATACTGGACTTCAAGCACCTGAATGCTGTTCCTCTCCACTCTTTCTCCAGACTCTGAGACCTTGATTTCCAAACAAAATGCAAAATTTACTTTAATGCTTTTAAGAGGACTTTGAACCACAGCACAATGGTCTAGTGCTTTTTTTTTTTTCCTTAACCCAAGTAACAGATTTCTGACATTGTCCGTGTCTAGTGACTGGTTTGATGCTAGGAATTTGATAATTGTAGTGCATTTCATGAAGCTGAGCCATGGTGGCTCTTTATGCACTGACTCCAGATTCACTTCACTCCTTGGTGGCACACTGCTTGGCAGTCTTCTTAAGGCTACAGTCATCCCTGTTGCTTGTATACCTTCTCTTATGACACTTTTTATTTCTGGTAAATTTTCCATGTATATGTTTAATACAGCACTCATACTTTTCAGTGACAACCTTCTGTGCCTTGAACATCTTTTGGGAAACGCTTTAATTCAGGCTGGATAATTCCATATAGTAAATTCAAAAGGACACCTACATAGTTACGGGAGTTTGAAAAACTTGGATCCATTGGTATGTTTTTTGGAGTCTCTTTATGGTTGAAAAATATTTATTTATAATATAATTTGTATTGTTTTCAGACAACAGATGCTAGACATATGAGCAGTTTTTTCCCCTATGCATTTATCTTCAAAAATAGCTGACCAAGGTCAGTGGCTATAGGCTATAGAAACATGTGCACATGTGTACATCACAACTACAAATACTCTATTGTTCAAACTGTTATTACATTTACATTTATGCATTTGGCAGACACTCTTATCCAGAGCAACTTACAAAAGTGCTTTGAAGTTTCTGTCATTGGATAGATCCTTACATTGGGTTACTAGGATACTAACTAAGTGCCATCATTCAAACGCTGTTTGGAAGTGGGGGGATTAGGAGATATTCAAATATTAGGAGACATGCAAATATTGTATAGTCATTGTTTAAAGATTGCCAGAGACTCAGCTGTACGGACATCTAGAGGAACCACCTAGGTGTCAAAACCGAAGGAAAAATAAACTCTAGACATATTAAATTAACACTGGGTTCCACCATGCACATTTAGATATATTGTTGACTTATTGTCCTTTTTATATAATCTGTATAGTGCTTGTCACCAACAGCCAAAACTAAATAACTTATGTGTTAAAATACTTTCAGTCTACATAGATTAATGCATACAGTAAACCATAAATAAACCACTAGATATAAAATAAGATCAGTAGAAGGTCTAAAAAACTTCAACCTGGAAAGTAATATAGTAATAAATCCAATCAATAGACTTGAATATCTTAATTATTAACACTGTAAAGCTGTATTTTTTCTCAAGAGCATTAAGGATCACACCTAAATTGTGCTCCTCATTTACTGCGTATTATGTGCTGCTGCTACTATTACTACTACTATTGATAATAATAATAATAATAATAATAATAATAATAATAATAATAATAATAATAATAATTAACACAAAGACAATACAAAAACAAAGATTGCAGCCTAAAAGTAACAAGACAAAACTTACATTCAGCAGACAGAGAAGACATTTGCTTTTCCACCCCAGACCTTGTGTCATGAATTGACACTGGAGGGAGACTCATTGACTCATGGAGGGAGAGTCATTGGCCAAACTACAGTATGTGCTCAAATTCAATTTGCAATTCAAATGCAAGAAACAAAACCCCTTAAATAATGAAAGTGAAAATGCTTGAGAGAAACTCCAGCATAGATGGATGAAGTACTGTACTAACTCAGACTGGAAACACTCTTTCTCCTGTGCACACTCATACAGTTACCATGTGTACAAATGTATAATGTTTTAAAAGTAACAGTTTAAGTGCCTGATTAATGTCAGGTTATGCATCTTGATTGAGGAAAAAAAAGAACTTAAATAACTTATCTTTTAGCCGATACTATTTGTTTAGTTTGTTTTTGATACCTACTCATTAACCACAGTTTGAAAAGATGAATGAAAGGAGCCCTTCTGGGAGTAACAAAAACCGACTAAGTATAGCACCTGACCGTACCATGTCACAAATTTCCCCTATCAGTGTGTAGTAATTTCCCAATTAATCTATTTTATTTACCCTACTTATCTGTGCATCCTAATTAGTTTGGTTATTTGTGCTCTCTTGTTTCTGTTCCTTTGTGAAACCCCGTGAAGTGTGTTAATGCATTATTTTCTGTTCCTGTTTTCAGTTCCTTCCTTTTTTTTAAAGCCTCCCTACTTACAGATCTATGAAAGTGACATTATGAATATGGATTAAGATTTTCCCTGATAAAACATACACTCTATACAGACTTGCATCCTGCTCCTAATTTGAATTGGGTGTGGTGGATAAATAATGGATAAAAATATCTTTGATTATGTCCTCTGTTATGTTGTCTGTATTGAAAACAGGAAGTCACATTTGCAAATTCAAAGGTTGCCAATAATTGTAGACTATAATTAAGTAAAACAGAGGAGAATACTTTTCTTGTTATGAACAGAGTTCTGAATGATCAGCAATGTGCAAGTTACACCAATTCTTGAAAGTCAGCCCAGATATAGATTGGAATGTGAGGTGGTCAATAAAGCATTAGAGGATTTAAAAACTCCTGAATGGTTTTGGTTCCACCCCTTTTAAATAAGAGTGATCTATGTATTCAGTCACACCATCATTAAGGAATTAACAATGGTAGAGAAGGCGTGTGGGGGGGGATGTGAAAGGATGGGATGAAAGGCTGTAGAGTGTGTGCTGACTTTAGGCATACTGTTTAGTCATCCAGTAACAGAAAGAAAAATACTAGTACTTGATCACATTTAACTGAACAAGTCAAACGACAAGGTTCATTGTGGGATCTAAGGTTCATAAGGCTTCTCACCCCTGAAAAGCAAAGGGGCTTTGGGCTCTTTCTCCTCATTTCCTCTCCCACTTGATATATGTAACTGAAGATAACGGCTTACAGACCGCAATCTGCTTCCACCACACTACCTTACTAGTTTCACAATTGTTTTAGTTTTTGTGATCACATACTGTACAGCCCTAAACCCCCTCAAAACATGACTGCAAATACAACTATCAGACTAAGATCTAAATAATAATATAAAATAATAATAATAAAAAATAATAAAGCATTATGCATGCGTTTAATATGTATCTCAGCATTATGCAGCACAGGCAGTGTCTAATGTTTATTTATTTTTATTTTTTCAAAAAAGGCCTTTATTATAGAGCTGAAGATTAATGCCAATTTTTCATTTAGACAATTTCACACTCTAGAAACTACTGGGTTGGTTAGGTTTCAATACTTTCTGTACTCGCGTCCTGGGGCAGAACATTACAAAAGCCACATCAGGGTATTTTAAATTTGTTACATTCTGACTCATTCTTTTAGTTTTTCACTCTAATTACAATTTACACCATTTTATTCCAATATGTGAAAATGTTTAATAAACTTTTTTGTACTCTTTCTGTATATAATATACAGTCAAGCTGTATATGAGCTCCTCTTGTCTGGCATGGTACGATTAATTAGGTTTTTAAGACAGGTGTGACAGGTAAGAGTCGTTTTCTTTGAAGCTGGAAAGACTTGTTGGTGTTTGGTTTGGGCCTGGTACAGGCAAACTTTAATGTTGTTACTCATAGTAATTTTCTATTTTTTTTACAGAGTAATGTAAAAACATATCGTTTTTAGGGTATAGCTGCTGTTTTGTGCTGTTGTTGTGAGGCATTTTATCCTTTGATCCTTAGAATCCTTAGAAGCCAGTACAGCAAACATCTCCTGTCCCAGGGCTTAGGCTGAAATGAAACCTGTCAGGAGGATCTGATGCAGTTTGCTGTTCTGCGCCTATTTGAAGTTTGGAACCATCTAGTTTTCTTATTGAATCAGCTATTTTATTTTCTGTGAATTTGATTTACATTTAGTTGCTGTTTATTTATTTATTTATTTATTTATTTATTTATTTATTTATTTTGATAAGTAGACTCATTTATCACCTAACCACATGTGGTCTCACCACATATGTAATTGTACTTACAGTAAGGCATATAAAAACAACTACACTATGCATGTTAAAATATAATCTAAAGTAATAAATGATGAGTCACTTACTGACAGAGTGGGTAGTGTTGCTGCCTTATAACCCCAGAAACCCTGGTTTGAGCCTTAATTTTGGTTAGTGTATCCACTGGCTTTTATACATTTTCCCTCTTATCAAGGAAGTTTCCCTGCAGGTTCCTGGTTCCCTTCTATTGTCCAGAATCATGCAGGCCCAGGGGTTGACTACTACTCCCTGAGATTGACTGGCATGCCAACAAGAATGAATTTTGCCATCAGTGTGCCTGGGACACTCATGAGGATGAAGTTGCTACTGAACACGGAATGCTAATTAAATTCTGTATGTTAACCCAACATTTCCATAGATAGCCCAAAATTAACTAGAGAACCACTCTTATTTTTAGCTAATTATCACAAAGAGTATAACCCATTGAAAAATACATATGTAAGCAACTAAGCAAATAACAAGGCATTTATTCTCTCTGTATAAATTCTTGTTGTCTGGACATGGTAGTCAGTCACAAACACATTTCACCTTTGATGTTTCCTCAGTTCTACCTGGGGACACAAACATGTAAAGTCATGAGACCGACATGACACCAGGGCCCAGCAATGTCCAGTGATGCACTGATGGAACCATGTCAAAACAAGGTTGTAGGAAGGAGAAAGGCAGTGTTGGTCACCTCTCTCTAGAGCTGTTAATACTCAGATTTGACTAAAATGGAGTCATTTCTAGAATGTGCTTCTTCTTCTTTTTTTTCTTTTTTTTTTTTTTTAAAGAAGTGAGCTTACGCCTGCTTGTTTAGTGAGTTTTTTGTTTTGTGTTTTTACCTGATCTTATTAGTCACACCTGTAGCTGATTACTGTTAAAGACTGACGCTAGTTAGAGAACATAAGATAACCCATTCATATTAGTTGTATAAGCTAAGCAAACCATATTCCTCATTTTTATTCCACCTATCATATGCCATATTTTCATTTCACCCATACAAATTTTTATTTTGCATGGGAACCAAGCTATTATGTAATTAATACAATATGAAATAACCTAGGAAAATGCCACTTAAGAATGAACAAAACAACAATTCAAACACTGACCATCCTTCTCGTAGTTTAGGGTGTAAGGACAATGGGCCTAGTGTTATAAGCTTTAAAGTTTGTATTATTGCTAAATAATATCTTTCAATTCTGGAATTTATAGATATTATCTGGAAATAAAATCTGGAATACGGTAATATTAGCTGTTTATGCAAGACAACAACTATCTGTCTCTATTGTGCTGAAAGGTATTTGGTCTTTTCCAATATAATGAATCAATAAATGACAATGGCAAACACATGCTTTTGCAAAATCATATTTAGCTGATATTTAGGTGGTCAAGACAACAACAAGTAAAGCAAAGATCAATAAAATACATCTCAAAAGATTACAATTGTTCACTGACAATGTTGAATGTCTGTTAAACCATTGTTCATTCTTGTTCCTAAATTACAGAAATTAAAAACATCAAAACAAGGAGAAAAAAAGTGGATGAACATAGGGTATAAGGATTTTTTTTTTTTGCCCTGCGGCCAAACAGTCATGCAGTCATGCTAACTAAACAAAAACATGGTTGAAGGAAAGAGGCCAGGATTCACTCCTCATTAGTGATCTGCAGAAGGGCATCTTCTGGCATTTTTAACGTCAAACTAAATGATAAACATGTGTATAGAGTAATCAGACTAATCAAAACCATTACAGGATGCCATAACTCAAGTCTAAATGAATTTATATTCATATGAATATTATAGTAATGAATCCCTGTTAAATTCACAGAAGAGTAAATCTTCTGTTTTTTTTTTTTGCTGCTTCGGTCAAGAGGGTCGCCACACTGGATCATTCATTCCAAATACAACTTGACACAGATTTTATACTAGGTACCCTTCTGGTTTTCCGCATGGCAGTCGAGAAGCCTATTTCTGAGCTGTAGTTGGACATACTGTAAGAGTGGCAGTTATCAGTGGTCCTTGAGTTATGATTACTGCTAGCTGACAGCATGACAAAAAGCCTAATTTTCATGTCAGTGAGCCATGTAATTTAATTCAGTTTGACTAAAATTTTATAAAAATTGTTCATCACTCAGATTATTAAATGAGAACTACTAAAAGGTTTTGTAATTAGCAAGAGTACCCAACTGATATTTTGAGTTTATTGTGGTCATTGTAATAATAGTATGGTGTTAGGCACAGGTGGAAAAGAAAAAGTGCATTGTGGAGCAGCAGGTGGCATTGCTGCCCCATAGATCCATTCCTGAGCTCAGGTTACTGTCTGTGTGGAGTTTTGCATATTCTCGGTTGGTTCATTGGTTTCGTCCTAACGGTAGCTGGCTGTGGCAAATTACCTGGAGGTTAAATGAGTGAACGAATATCTGTGTGTATGGTGCTCTGCAATGAACTGGCATTCATTGTGAACTTGACCAGGATAAAGTCCATAAGTATAGTCTCAGGTTACGCTGAAAATTAATACTTCTATTCTTACATAATGTGACATGTATTGCAAACCTCTAATATATGGTAGGCATGAAGGCAGAGGGGTTCAGCAGAAAGTGTCTTTATTAACAAAACTCAAAACAGAAGACACAAACAAAGGAACCAAAACAACACAAACTAAAACTAGGGTTCAGGAAAAACACAGGGAACCAGGAGCTGACATGGGAGCTAGGAGCTGACATGGGAGCTGACAGAAGGAACCAGGGATGAGGAAACATGGAGCTGGAGCTAACTAAAGACATATAGGGGAACTAGAGAAAAGACTGGACAGGACGTGGCTGGAACTAGAGATGGGGCGAGGACAGGAGACAGGGCCAGGGATACAAAGACAGGGTCTCAGGGACTAGACTGGCTGGGTTAGTAGCTACATGGAATACTGGGGACACTAGATGCTGACCTAACCGGGTTAGTGGCTAATGGGGTTAGTGGCTAATCGGGTTAATACTGACCTAATACAGAAACAATACAAAAGGCAGGGCACACATGAGGCTATACCAAACTAGCAGCTAACCTACTAGTGACCAGAACCACTAGCAGTCAATCCCACTAGAGGCTAGCCTACTGGAGGCTAACCCTACTAGGGGCTAACCCTACTAGCCGTCAAGGCCTACTAGCGGCTAACCCTGCTAACGGCTAAGCCCTCATGTGGCTACACATACAAGGGAATAAACCAGAAGAAGGAACAGTACTTGCACTGTACACAGGCGGAGACACAGCCTAACTACACACTGAACAGAGCAGCTCCATGAATCCACAGACACAAAGAACATCAAGAAAACAAACAATAGAGCCCTCTAGAAAAACAAAGGTAAAACAATATAACTAAAATATAAACTCAAAGAAACAAACAAAAAGGAATGCGCACATGACGGTACATACAAAAACAAACAAACAAACAAACAAACAAACAAACAAACAAACAAATAATACTCGACCCAGTTTCCCAGAACAAACTGCTATTTATAGACACTTTACTGAGCCACCTCAGTTCAGGTGAGCACTCATCACCTGACTGAGGTGCCTTCTGGGAAACTGAGTCGATCAACAAAAACTACAGAGACAGACAGACATGAACAGTGACCTCTAGTGGAGGTTCCTAACAGCCTGCCTATTAATCTTAATTGTTCCTCTAAAATACATTAATAAATATGAAAAAAATCTTTATATAAAACATATAAAATTACATTTAATTAAAATATTAAATTAATTTAAAATGACACAGGCCATTTTATCGGATTTTGTTCTCTCACGTAAGTATATATTTCCAGTATGCCTGAATACTACTAACACAACTATACAATAAAAAAAGGGGGCCGTCTTTAGTATAAACCCAGGAAGACACAGATTGGATACAGTACTTTTGGATAAGTTCTTGACATGAACAGGCTCATTATACAGTAAGTGTAGCACAACTAACAGCCTCTGCAGGGGGTCATTTTGCAAATGTCACAGCCAATCAGCTTTACTCAGCAAACATGGGCTCTGTGTTTATGTCTCTTCACCAGGACACTGTTGCAGCCAGTCAGGCAAAGTGATGAGCAATCTGACAGGCAGGGAAGAAACCCAGCAGCTGAGTGAATAATTGGGAAGACACAGCTGATGTGAAGGCTAAATGAGAACTACTGAAATATCATAGAATAAATCAATGAATGTTTTATGATTATGGAAAAATTAAATTAAACTTCAGATTTTTTATTTATTAATACCATGGGGTGATAAATATGAGTACCATTTGTCTTCACAAGTTACTGATGCAGGTATGTACATTCCATGGAGAAAATCTTGTACTCTGTACTTAGTTTTTTCTCAAATTTATACATTATATTATTATTATTATTGCTGTTGTTGTTATATTATTATTATTATTATTATTATTATTATTATTATTATTATGAGTAGTAGTAGTAATTACAGTAGCAATAGAGTAATATATTTTTTCAAAGGTTGTTTTAGGGCTGTTAACTTCCAAATACTACTTGGAACCCTTTCTTTGAGAAAAACATTATGTTGACCGTAGTATGTTAGGAAAAACATTATGTTGACCAGTTTTGCATTTGCTAAAAGTTTCATATTATACCTTGAAAAAAATGCTTCTTCAAGTGTTCCCGTCATAGCTATATACATTTCTTCCTTCTTTTTCTTTTCAAGTGCAGTAGTAATACATTTAAAACACATTAGTAACTATATTTTGTGCATATTTTGTGTGTCTAGGTATGTTCCAAATTTGTGAGAAGCTATAAGTCATAGGGTGTGTGTATTTGGCGGGGGAGGACATTTTAAGGTCATCAGGGGCACACTCACACTTTGGCTTTGTGTTTCCTCTCTAGGGGGGCCCATGTGGTTCTAGCAGAAGAGGAGGTAATACCAAGGGGGAAAAGTTTACAGTTGCATATGACATTCAATTAAATTATTATTTTTTTAAATATAGCACTTTTGACAATGGTCATTGTCTTAAAACAGTTTCACAAAATTAAAAGAGAATTATGGAAATGTATATGAACAAGAAAAATTTGTATAGATCATAATGATCAGATTGTTCCTGATAAGCAAGTGGCAATAGGAAGAAATCTTGAGAGGAACCAGACTCTCAGAGAACCGCATTAATATCATTTTTAATGAAGGATTTAAAATAAATCACATTGTTTGAAGGTCAATTGGCACCCACTTGTTGCTTGTTAAAAAAAAGGACATGCATCTTCAAAATCTCAAACACAAAAAAGTTTGTGAGTAAAAAAGGGAATTTGACAAAATATTGTCTAGGGTCAAAATATCATCTAAATCATTCATCTATATAGTAGAAGCAATATCTATTCAAATGTAATGCTTTTCCAAAAGTATATGCTACTCTTACATTTCAACTATAATTACAGCCAGAATAAAAAATGTGAACTCTCAAATTGAGCATTTTTTGTTGTTGTTGTTGTTCATAGAACAAAATGATCATGTGTATCTGTGCTATTTCTTTGCCTAAGTGATCCATTTTAAACTTTTTTGCTCAGTCATGTTTGGGTAATGTTCTAACGAACACTCTCGTTTTGTTTTCAGAAGATAACAGCTTTTATTATCAATTCAGCTGGTTATGCAAAGCTTACGTTACCATAAAAACTCGCATTTCACTACACACATGTGAAATGTGAAAACACAACATTATATGGTTTACAAATACATGTATACCATATAGCACATTACTGTGCACACACACATCACGCACCCAAGCTAAAATAGTTTGTATCCATGTTGGGTATAATTGATTCTTCATGGCTGAATTAACTAAATCATTATACAGTTTCCCACTCTGGGACTCTGTATACAATTGTTATGAGTCCCATAACAATTGTTCTACCTAGCTGCAGATCCATGCTTTAGTCTTCTCTACATTATCTAGTGATTAGATTAAATCCCGCACTCTAGCAGAGAATTGGTCAAACCTCTCCTTTCACAGTTGACTAGAAGGGAGTAAAAGACTCGACCTCGTAACTGAAAAAAAATATGACACTTTCCACAACACAGTGACATGACATAACATGGATAAAATACTTAGTAATAAGTAATTGGCCTAGTTATGTAAATCATGTCAAACATAAAATAGAATATGCATAACTCAATGCAAATTAAAAGTCAGTATAATTTTGAACATTTTTATTGTGATATAATAGTCTTCGACCTAGATACTTTGTGTATCATAGAGGGCCTCCTTTTGGGGAGAGGCCAGGTTAGTGCTTTCACCCAAGGCATGGCTCATCATTGCCTGAACTTACTTTGGTGATTCTTGTGTAATGATACCACATGGTCCTGCCTTCCACCTGGACCGCTGTGAGAGTAGCAGCTACGACTTTGCGAGTCCTCTCCCTCCTTGGTTTGTTCCACGTATTTCTGAACACTCTCAGATATACCTGGTCTCACGGAACAATTGGGCATGAAGTATTTCCCTCCTCAATCCCCTTCTTCCTTTTTCCACACATAGATTGCTTTATGTAAGGCAGTTAGTTTCCTCATATAAGATCTAAGTTCCATTGGCGATTGCTCTAGCGGAGGGCCTTTATAGGCACCTCTACAATATGGCACTGTCCTTGCCCCCTCATCTGCATATGGTACTGCTTCTACTCATCTAATAAATTTGTCTCTTATTACGAGCATGTGCCTAGAGCGTGCTTTATCCCATATCCCATATCCCATCATATCCCATACACAACCACGAATCCGTCTTGTACCTTTTCAGTCACGTTACGTTGTAAGAGAGAAGAGCGGTTAGACCCTCATCCTCCTACATCATCGATATCCATTCCACTAGCATTTATCATCATCACCACTCGTGAGTCCTGAGAGTCAGTCACATCCAGGAGCCAGCATTCCATTCACAAAACAAACTTTGTGGCAGTTTACCATGGCTCTGCTCTCTCTTTTTTTTTAGCATCACTAAATGCATCCCGTTAGCATCACTAAATGCTTAAATGGCCCTTCTGGTACCGGTAGATTTCTATTCTAGGTCGGTAGACCTATTGGTGTCATAGTTCCTTTCCTAACATTACTTTGACAACACATTATCTTGACAACACATTATGTCTCTCTCATTCAACATTCACACTCACCAACGTCTACGGGAAACCATACAGACCTATATTAAGGCTAACCAAACTTACATACTTACCCTGATCACTGACCAACACCCTTTTTATTTAAATGTCTATTACATCTTTTTGACCTTAAAGCTAGAACCAGTGATAAGCAGGCCATGACAATAAAGTTTATGCTGCTAGACCCCAAAAGCTGGATCATTAAGTTATTGGTGAACAGTGGCTGAAAATTAGTCAATCCTTAAATGAAGCATAAACTACAGTGACTTCAGTTTTTCAGAAAAACCATAGAAATATCCAAACTGCCTCATTTCTTCATGTTTACATTTTTGGGGATATGAGAATTTGTATACACAAGCCCGGAGAGGAAACCAATACACTAGTTTCACTCTTTTTGCAACATGAGCGTTCTTATAGCATTTTTTTGAATGACAAAACTTCACTCAAGGCAGAGGACTGAACAACAGAAACCAGATCACTGTGTGGCGGCTTTCGAGAAGTTACACGGGATCAGGAGCTTCAATAGCTGCCTGCCTTCATTATCAATAAATATCAAACACGCATAACTGCTTGTGCTAATTGTATGGTATCATGATAATCCATTAATACAAAAAGGCATGTTTAAGCTGCTCCTGTGTTTCCTAACATGGGTGCATGGGTTCTTGTTCAGCATTAGTTAAAATTGGTAACTGGTTCTCTTCTATAGAATTGTATCCCTTATAACCATGTTTTGGTAACCTTCAAGGGTTCACTGGGCCTTGACCTTCAGAAGGTTGCTCCCATCCCACCCCAGGTGGCTGTGGCCATGGATGTGTGGGGCACATTGCTCAATTATGTCCAGTCTGTCCGCATCCCCAGCACACTCCTGATGGGAAGTTAGCGCAGACGTTTCTTTGGCTTCTTTGCTCTCCACTCCTGCTCTGTTTTTTTGGTATAAACGTTGACAATAGGAATCTTGTGTGTAATTGGAATAAGTGCCGTGGGAGCTCTCAGGCATTCGAACTTTCAAACTCTTACACTAAAACACATTGTTCCTAATTTCCACTTTTTGGAGTGATTTATGAATTATTCATTGACATACCTGTGGTATGACCCTCATAGAAATTATATCCATAATACAGTTACATTTAGGCATTTGGCACTTACAAAAGTGTTTTGTAGTTTCTGTCATAAGATAAATCCTTACATTGGGTTACTAGGTTACTATCAATGTTTTGTTTTTTTCAGAAAAAAGAAACAGATACAACAGATACATCTTAATTCATTGTTTATTTACATCTAGAGTAATGTAAATTACTCTAGATGTAAATAAAATAGAGGAAGTTCACTTCACCACCTAGGTGCCAGAACACAGAAGAATCTAGATGCATGTCTTTCTCAATCCCTGAGAGATGGTGGGACCAACCGAGCAGTGCTGGAGGATCGGAGGGAACGTGGTGCGATGCAGGGTCTGATTAGAATGGAGACGTAAGTGGGTGCTGGACCATTTTTAGCTTTGTAGGCAAGGACCAGGGTTTTGAATTTGATGCGGGACAGCTACAGGAAGCCAGCGCAGACTGCACCACTGCACCACTGCTCTATCAGTTACTCAACAGCAATGCAATTCATTGACATACCAGCAGTATGTTCCTCATAAAAATTATCTATAATAACCACTGCATCATTTACACAAGGCAAGAAGGCAAGTTTATTTGTATAGCACATTTAATACACAATGGTAATTCAAAGTGCTTCACATAATAGAGAAGAAAAAAAATCAGGAAATGAAATAGAAAATAATCACGTTTACTGTAATAATTTCAAATCAAAATAAAAGTTAGCAATAAAACTTTTAAAATTTGATTTTAAAATCAAAATGAAACAGTTAAAAATAGAAAATGTTATATATAAAGTACAGTGCAGTCAGTTCGGACGTAGCGCAGTGCTCATTCAATAAATGCACAGCAAAACAAATGAGTTTTCAGTCTAGATTTAAATGTGACTAATGTTTTAGCACATCAGATCTCTTCTAGAAGCTCCAGTTGGGGGCGGCATAATAGCTAAAAGTGGACTCCCCTTGTTTTGTGTGAACCCTTGGTATTTCTAACTGACTCGATCCTAATGATCTGAGTGGTCTGTTAAGTTTATATTAGTCCTAAAAGTATTTTAAAAATCTATCCTAAATGATATAGGAAGCCTAGTTCTGGTTCTAGTTTCTAGTTCTAGTCAGAATCCTAGCAGCAGTGTTCTGGATGAGCTGCAGCTGTCTAATGGTCTTCTTGGGAAGCCCGGTGAGGAGAGCATTACAATATTGGTGATAAAGTCATGGACAAGTCTTGATTGGAAACAAAACTTCTAATTCTTGCTATGTTTTTGAGATGATAGTATGCTGATTTAGTTACTGCTTTGACATGACTACTGAAACTAAGGTCTGTCTCCAGAATCACCCCAAAATTCTTAACTTGATTTTTAGTTGTTTGACCTTTAGAGTGAAGGAATGCGTTGCAATGACCACAGTTTTCTCCTTATTTAACTGAAGAAAGTTTTGGCACATTCAACTGTTAATTTTATCAATGCACTGGCAGAGGGAGTCAACAGGGTTGTAATCATTTGGAGAGAAGGCTAGGTAAATCTAGATATCATCAGCATAGCTGTGATAGGCAATTTGGTTCGTTTTCATTATCTGACTTAGTGGGAGCATATACAGGTTAAACAGGAGTGGTGCAAGAATTGAGCCTTGTGGGACTCCGCATGTCATGGACATCCACTTAGACTTATGCTCACATAGTAACCTCTTTGAGAACCATTTGAGTACCATCCCAGAAAGCCCAACCCAGTTTCATTCTATTAGCTTGTTATGTTCGTCAGTGTCAAACCAGCACCAAGATTTGCCAGAATCAGAATTTAAACGAATATCATTATGAGTGCTGTCTCTGTACTATGATGCACTCAGAAACCACATTGAAAACTGTCCAGGTACCCATTTGAGTTTAAGTGGTTGTTCAGCTGATTAAAAACAACCTTTAATCAATAATCTTGTCTATAAAAGGAAGATTTGATATTGGTCTGTAGTTATTCAATATGGTATTTTCAAGACTGCTCTTTTCAGAAGTGGCTTAAAAACTGCAGTTCTCATAGAGTTTGGGAAAGTACCAGAAAGAAGTGATGTGTTCACCACTTCTAAGAGATCTGCTTCTAAGCAGTTAAACAAAATGTGAGAAGTGTGTCAAGGTCGCAGGTTGACGATTTGAGATGCTGTACTGTCTGTAACTTCTGCATTCTACATGATTTCTGCATTATCAATGTGAATATTAAAGTCCCCTGTTATAGCAAAACAGTCAAGCTCTATCGATAGTCAACGATATCTATAATAACCACTGCGCTGTCAGTTAACAACAACTACAGACTAATTCAAAACTGTATACCCTTTATGTATTGCCATCCTAGGCCCTCTTGACAATACAGTAGATACTCATAAGTGCTTTCTCATACAAGCGGCAAATACAGACCAATGAAATGCTTATTTTACCAGCTATTTTTAATGTCCTGCTATATTTCAAAGCCCTTAGAGTATTCTACTGTAGTGCAGTCATCCATTACCTCTGGAAGCAACACTCCGAATTGGAGGGGTCAATATTCGGCGTCCTTACCACCACGGGTCATCCCCGGCAAACTAAGTATGTTAGCAAAAGCTGCTTACCTTTGAAGGTGGCCACCTATTTGTGCTGCTAGCCAAGAAAGCCCACGTGATCAACCACGCCTTTGCCCCTTTTCCAATTCTGCTGATTGATGTTGTAGAAAAACACTGTGTCTTGGATTTTGTTTTTAGAAGATAATGGCTTTTATTATCAATTCTTAACAACCAGGGTTGGTTTGCAGAGCAAGTTCCCGTTCTCGTCCGGTTCCCCCTTTATATATGCTTCAACCCC
Organism: Clarias magur; assembly: GCA_013621035.1. Classification (NCBI taxonomy): domain Eukaryota; kingdom Metazoa; phylum Chordata; class Actinopteri; order Siluriformes; family Clariidae; genus Clarias; species Clarias magur. The sequence continues at coordinate 68,370 of QNUK01000715.1, forward strand.
CAATAATGTCCACTGTACATTCCTTCATGTCCCCCAACATCTGTGTCTTATTTGGGGTCCCCCTTGAACATACAACAGTGTTGCCACACTGTCAGTTCATCATATTGCCTATTTTGTGCTTTAAAAACATTTAGCATTGTAAGGTCCACTCTACACAGGACAATCCTGAGTAAATAATAGGATAAAATCCTCTGTGCTTTAAGGACTACATACAAAGATGCACAAAGTGACTTGAAGCATGGCTGAATACCAACTTCAGTTTCAAAGTGTAGTATCTTAGTTGCTTAATGCATGAATTTTTTAATCTACTGTCATCTATTGGCCATGAACAGCTATTACAACCTGTTCCGCTTGATGAATGTCATTATCTCATTTATTAGTCTTCAGTATCCCCTTTATTAGGGTTGAGGTGGATCAGAGTCTACAGATACACCCAGGCATAAGGTGGGAATACACCAGTCCACTGTGGAACTCTCATTCACACCTAGGGGCAATTTAGTGTAGTTATTTCACCTACAGGGTGTCACGGCTGGTCCGTGTGAGGCAGGCTTGGAGGACCCAAAAGCAGACACAATAGGTCGGATTCAATATAACAGAGTTTATTTCAAAATGAGGAGGTGAAACGGAGAGAGAGAGATGATCAAAAGAAACCAGTACTTGGGGTGCTGTCTGAAAAGAGCTGTGGCGTGGCTTGGTTGTGGAGGTGGATGAGAGACAGAGCACTGAATGCACAGGTTGAGCAAGCACGGCAGAGGAGTGAGCGTGGCTGTGTGGAGAAGTGAGGGCTGTGGTGCACGTGTAAAATCCGATGTGCAGTTTGAGGGAGAGATTGGAGATTCAGCAATCCTGAGGATAAAGGCAGGGCCGGAGTCAAAAACAGAAGCAAGGGTTCAAAGCCGGGTTATCAATCAATGTAGTGAACAGTTCCAACTCGTAAAGCTAAGGGTGTAACCAGAAGAGAAAAAAGGGTCAATAACATGAAAAAGGTAAAAAGGTATTATTTTCACAAAACACTAGACACAAAAAACACTAGGCTTGTGGCACGCAATAATTCGGCACTGGATGGTTGTTTGTGGCTGGTTTAAATAGGGAAAAAGTGACGAATGAGATGCAGAGCAGGTGTGCTCATGCCGGTGAATGAGGCGGCAAAACAGAAGCCGTGGGATGGAATGTGGAGAGGAGTTGCAGGTGATCATGGCTTGGTTAGAGCGGAGGGCATGACATGGCGTACTGTTACACAGGGATGTTCATTGTTGGAAATGTGAGAAAACTAGAGCTCGAACATTGATTGTCACATATATGCTACAACCTAACTAACCTCCTGATCAGCATCCCAATGCCTTAAACAAAGCCACCACTCACAGGGAATTAAGTTTTTTGATAAAGATGGGATCTGAACCCATGGGGCTCATTAATTTCTTCTTATAAAATGAAATTAAATCATTTACATTAAATTAAATAAATGGGAACAAATGTTTTACTATGATAGGCTGCACTTAAAACTAAAGGTATAATTTAGAATTAAGTTGTTAATATATCAACCTCCACAGCAACCTCATTTCCTGTCTCTTCTGTTCCAACCACTCAAAATTCAGCATGATCATTATATTAATCACCAGCCTGATCATCTGTCATCATCTGCAGCTGTTTCTCACTAGTTCATGACTTAAGTTAAATGGTTTTTATGCTGGAATGATTTATAGGTTACTATGTGTTTTCACAAACAAAAATGTTCGTCTGAAATTGGTCAGCTACAAGGACCGAACCAAAAATGTAAGGCTGGAGAACTACAGACTTTGTCTCTTTGGAAATAAAATATAAAGAAATCAGGAGTAGATTAAGACTTTTTAAGCATATGCATAATTAGCATTGTGAACTGGTTTCTCTACAGTTTGACTCATAATTATAAAAAAGTCCTTTCATTTATTTTCAGTAATCACTGTATGCTGATCAAGGTTGTTGAATCTACCACTGGACACACAAGGGGAACACACCCTTTTTTGGACACCAGTCACACTTTGCCAATCCACTTACCAGTGGTTAAACCTTTCAGCATCTCACCCATCACTGTAGGTCACACATCGTTTTGATACTCAGGCCACTACCTGTAGTCATATATTCCCATACTACACACACAAACACACGCACACGCACGCACGCGCACACGCGCACACACACACGCACACACGCACACACACACGCGCACACACACACACACACACTTAAGGTGCTAACCTTGAGTTGCTGTGGTAACCGGGGTGCTCCGCTTGAGACTTCACATTAGACAACATGCATGGCTGTACACATACAGATATATATCATACTACAACCAGAAATATATATCAGTCCATATCATGTTTTTTTGTGGTCACATACATGCTTACATATGAGCATTAAAGCACTTCCTTTGCCTTTAATTTTTTCACAATATTCATCTTCTATTGCCTTGCTTTTTGCCATACAGTTATATTGTTCACATTTTTGACACACACACCCAATCACGGGTTTAATTAAAGCTTCTCTCTCTCTTAACCCATAAGATCCTTTAATCAAAATAGATTTTTTGTGTATTACTGTTTCCAAGACAACTAGGCCACAGAAGCATATAGCTAATGAAGTACCTGTTAACATAAATACCTCACATCTTGAGGAGAAAACGCTTGGAGATGAGGCAGATTGATTTGGCCATAATTAAAGCAGAAGAAATGTATTTCTGTTGTGAGTGTACATTAAAGATATTTTTTGCCGGGAGAGACACTTTCTTATGGTAATTACTCATTTTAATAGATTCTCCTAAATTAACATCCGTCTGACTTTAAAGTTCAGTGAGAGCAAATAATGTAAATAACTTTAATGACAAAAAGGAAATCACTTTTAAACCTGTAAATACTGTCTGTGGTAATTATATTTTAGTTATTATGTGTCACTGAACACGTCATCAAGGTCAGTCGGGACTTTTCAGCCAGGTTAACACTGTCGCCTTGCACCTCCAGGGTCCGGGTTCGATTCCCAGCCAGGTTCGATTTCCGTCTTGTTTTTTTCCCCGTGCTTGATGGGTTTCCTCCAGGTACTCTTGTTTCCTCCCAAAGACCTGCAGATTAGGCTAATTGGCGTTCCCAAATTGCCCACATGGGTGTGAATGAGCATGAGTGTATGTGTGTGTGCCCTGCGATGGCTTGGCACCTCGTCCAGGGTGTACCCGGTCTCGTATCCTAAGTCTCCTGCGATAGGCTCCAGCCCCCCCCCCCGTGACTCTGAAGACAGGATAAAGTGGTATAGCTGAGTGAGTGATAATATAATAGAATATATGCTATATATGAGCTTCCGCTCCACTAAGTTGCTGCTGTTGGGCCCAAGAGCAACGCCCTGAACCCTGTCTCCTCCAGGGGTGTTATAAAAAATGGCTGACCATGCCCTCTGACCCCAGCCTATTAATAAAGCTGGGATACGCAATGAATAAAGAATTTACTGTACAATAATATATCACATGACGAATAAAGGCGGATCTTAGTTTATTATATAGAACGTTTATGTGTACAGTTTGGTTGCCTGGCCCACTGACTGCATCATCTTCAACAGTATTACAGTATATCATAATATCTTCCCCAAAAACTCTGTATAAACTACTGCTTATGTGATAGACTGGAGGATCTCAGTTCTGAAGGTCCTATACCGTGTCAGAGGTTCTCTATTCCTAACATACCTGATCTACATGCTGTGCCTTATTATTATTATTATTATTAGCTCACTGCTTGAATTGTATTTTGGGTGTGGACACAAAGTGCAGAGGACCACACTGTATCACATACAGTACAGTACCTCTATACTGAGATTAGATATAATGAAGTGAAATTTGAGACAGATGTAAGAGGATTGTGTGTAGAACTGTGGAAGAGGGGATATAAATAGATCAATTTAATTGTCAGTGTTTTTGTCAGTTTATCTTTTAATTTGTTACTAAAGTAGTTTGACTTCATGAGGATGGATGATGACAGACCGGTTGCTATGGTTTCTGCAATCTATATACAGAAACAATAAACTACGGTTTACTCTCTTGACTTTCCCTGTTAAAGAAATTTTAAAAATGGTTTTATGTTTTTAATATATAAAGCACATAGCATCCTTTTTTAATACATGTCTTGCACGCATGATTTGTGTGTGTGCGTGTGTGTGTGAGCGTGTGTGTGTGTTATGTGATGGTTTCTGTTGATCTGATTGTGTCTAGCAATTGTGCTAATGCATAGATCGTCTTTCTGGTCATTAGATTTATTGAGCTTACATTTTGTTACACACTCCTCATATCACACATACTTTTTTTACATTAATATAAGTGCACTTATTTGTTACAGTGGTCTTTTGATTAAATCTTTAGTTGATTAGATTTTTCTTTGAAGCAGTGAACATCACAGAACGATGCTAAGTTTTCTTTGTCCTGGCTATATTGTATCGATAGCCATTTCCAGTTTATTATCCAGTTATTTTAATATTTATAATAAGCCCGTTTGACAGAAAATAAAAATTAAAAACCTTTGCATGCAATTTGCGGCATATATATTAAGAATATCATATGAAACCTAAATAGTATTGTTCTTTTTTTTTATTATTAAAAAGGCATTCATACCTGAAATCTCCTACCTAAGCTTATACATAGTATAGCATCCAGTCTCCGTGCGTCACATTTGCATGGATTTCCTCCAGGAACTCCAGTTTTCTCCCCCAGTCCAAGGACATGTGGTGAAGGCTGATTTCCAAATTGCCCGTAGTATGTGATTGGATGTGTGTGTGTGTGTGTGTGTGTGTGTGTGTGTGTGTGTGTGTGTGTGTGTGTGTGTGTGTGTGTGTGTGTGTGTGTGTGTGTGTGTGCGCATGTGCATGTTTGTGTGTGTTTGTGTGTGTGCCTGCGTGTGTGTGTGTGGGTGTGTGTGTGCGTGTGTGTGTGCGTGTGTGTGTGTGTGTGTGTGTGTGTGTGTGTGTGTGTGTGTGTGCGTGTGTGTGTGTGTGTGTGTGTGTGCTTGCCCCATCCAGGGTGTTCCTATCTTGTTCTCTGGGATTTGCTCCAGGCCCCCTGCAATCTTTGACAGGATAAGTAATGCAAACAATAGATGCATATATGTCATATATGCTACAAATCTGACTGCTTTCACAACTTACCCCTCCGCACACAAAATTGTAAGGGTTTATAGGCACAGTTCTCAGACAGAAGAAGCGTTGTATGGATTGAGTCTGCCATTATGGAGACAGTGTGAAGAGAGTGGTCATATCACATATGGCAGGAGAGGGAACATGGCACACAGTCCAGAATCTGTTTCTCGTGTAGCTTTTCTCACTGACCTGTTATCACACCACCCACTGAAGCTGGCTTTGTCATACGCCTGACGGAATACATGGCACGCCTTTATCTTAGGCATAATCTAACCCCCTATCCAGTAAAGCAGTACAGGTTAAACAGTGGTTCCTACAGTGTAAGCACAAGTCTCTTCTGATTGAATGCAACTCTCTTCTCATTCTTCTTTCTCTTGTTTTATGATTAACCAGACCCACCAGCCTCCCCTCTCCCCCTTTCACCGGTCGTTTCCTGTTACTTGGTTACCAGTTGCTGAGAACTGCTTGGGCCGGCCACGTTGCCATGGCTACCGTGCCCATTCTGTCGTCTCCCGGCTGCCTCTTGGCTTTCCTGTCCTGACATCCCCCCATCAAACAGCCACCCACCCCACTGGCGTCCCGTGAGGCTGCATGTGTGTGTGAACAAGTTGATGTATGTGTGTAGTTTTGTATGTTTTTCTGTGTGCTTCTGTATGTGTGTATTTGTTTCTACATACCCTCCTCCTCCCCCATGCTTTTTTTTTTCCTATGTCTGACCGACCACCCCAGACCAGCAATTTAACACCTGCTGAAGCACTTCATCTTTGCTCAGATACAGAAAAAAGCAAGAACAAATCAGTTCACATTCAGATTCAAGCAACAAATCAACTACATTCTTCCACATATAGACAATAAACACAGAATTTCACATATATGAGTATTTACATTTTCAGAGAATCAGGATGATTTGGTCCATAGGAGCTGAAACCAGTTGACCTTTGAAATCATTGTTATTAAAGAACATCACAGGTATATGTATGAATAAAGATACAGAAGACTTAAGTCTGTTGAGTCTGGTTCCTCTCAAGGTTTCTTCCTATTACCATCTCAGGGAGTTTTTCCTTGCCACTGTCACCCTCAGCTTGCTCATCATCCTCTTCATTTTGTACACATTATTCACATTTCATACAAATTTCCAGAATTTTCTTTTGGAGAAAATTTTCTTCTTCCAGAAGTTGCTTTGCGACAATGACAATTGTTAAAAGCACTATACAAATAAAATTTCATTAAATTAAATTAAATAACAATAAATAAAGATATACTGCACCATGCATCTGTCCCATCAAATAGTGTGGTATTTTTGTGGTAGATGGCCAATATGGTCAAAGGTGTCTGGACACCTGACCATCACACAAATGTGTCCTTTTAACATCCCATTCCAGATTTGTTCCTCTTTGCTGTATCAGTAACCTTCACCTTTCTGGGAAAGCTTTCCATTAGATTTTGGTGCATGGCTGTGAGGTTTTGTTCATATACCACAAAAGCATTAGTGAGATTAGTCACTGATGTCAGAGGCCTGGCACGCAGGCATTCCAGTTCATCCTGAAGGTCTTCAGTTGGGTTGAGGTCAGGGTTCTGCATAGGTTGCTTGAGTTCTTCCACTCCAGCCTTGTCAAACCATGCCTGCATATACCTCTCTTTGTTCACGGGGCATTGCTAAAATAGATTTGGATCTCTTAGGGCCAGTAAAGGGAAATCATAAAGACATCCTATACTAGTGCGTATCTAGTTGCTGTCAAAGATTTAGGGAAGAAACGCATATGGAGGTGATGTTTAGGTGTCCACAAACCTTTGGCCATATATTGAGGTAACGTTTCTGTTTTCTTTCATTTACATTTACAACATCTAATGCTATTGTTCCTGCCATTGTGTTTTGTGTTTATGTCCAACATACTCATTATAGGTCAAAAATATTTACTTCGAAATCTTGTTCAATATTAATCAGCTTTGGGAAAACACAAACCATGCATGATCAACCATCATAATGTTTTCCCCTTTCTGTGAGTAAACAAGAAACAGCCCACATTGTGATGGGACAGACCTCTGGTGCAGTTCTGTGACTGGAACTATAGGTGGCAGCAGGCAATAGAGCATCATTCTCCTCTTCAGTCCATCCATCATCAACCAGCAAACCTCACTGTCCATGCATCAAGATTCAAACTTCATCTGAGTCATCGTTATACACAGTCTTTCTTTCTGCACTCAATATGTGAGTGTGTGACACAATCTGATTAACCCTGTCCAGCTTAAAACATGACCAAGAGCATCTGCCTCATGAATCCACTCTCATTGCATAACCAGTGGAACTTCTGACTCTAAGATTAGCTTGGGATGTGAGTCAAAATCCTCCTTTTTGACACTAATCACCTTGGTTATGGTGTTGTATTGTGCCTGCCACTAGAGCGCTGAGCCAAGGGGGAGGATGAAGATGGCTCTCCCTCCCGTAAAAACAGTGGGTGTTCCACGAAGATGATGGCATGAGGTTTTAAACGGCTGTTCCGGAGCTGGGGGAGGGGCATTTAATTAGGAACTGGGATGCTTATTAACTGTAGGGAAGTGTGACAACCCTCTCGCTTTAAGCGACTCTTCATCCTTTACAGCCCTTTTCCTGCTAGCAGCTGATCATGATGTTGGATTTGAATGAAATAGGTCCTTCAATAGGTAGATGACTGATGTTGATGCATCCTTGTGTGTATACATGTTTGTGTGGATGCTCAAGAAAGACAGGGAATTGATAGACAACACCGGGGTTATAATGTCATGTTATTTTAGTGATATGTTCACAAAGGTAAAAGCAAGACTAAGAGGCAAAAAGTATACAAGAAGGTGGAGCAGCAACAGAAAGAAGAAACAGAAGATTCAGAGAGAGAGAGAGGGAGAGAGAGAGAATTTGAGGTAAAGGGTCTTAGAAAAAGAATCCAGCATGATGTGAATGTCTGTTTTTTAATCTGGACAGGTTTTGGGCTTATGCTCTGCTTTGGTTCCACTGGCAAAAAATAAACAGCAGTGCATCAGCACAACTGCACAACATGAAACAAATGCCAGAAGAGGAGCTGCAAGCTCTGCACTAACCCACAGCGACCATCTACCATTCACTACTGCATATGCAGCTTTACAATAGAGGTGTAGAATCCATGATCCCAAGGTTGTTCACGTATGTGAATATGTAAGATGAAAATTGTGAGACACTTATAAATAACTGAAAACACACAAAAAAGCTACAAAACAAGCATCTTTTTATTTCTCTTTGCACAATTTTTAATCATGCCTCGAGTGTATGATGTGAATGGACTGGGATAAGCCGTGTACCAAGGCCACTAAGCAGCAGCACAAGGTCTCTTAAACTGTGCCTCACATCCACCATCAAAAAAAAAAAAAAAAAAAAAACCTTACAAACAAAGCCGGTTCTGCTAATCTGCCTTCCCTCAAAAATGATGAAACGCCAAGAAACACTCTGACTTTAAGAGAAGGAAAACACATCCAAGCTCACCTGAATAGAACAAAATGATCCACCCATGCATCAGAAGCCAATAAAAATCAAGACTACATATTGGACAATAACACTTGCCAATCATTTTCTTGTAATTTGTGAGCAAGGCTCGACTGAAATCCAGAGGCAGAACAGCCAGCCCTGTTAAACTGAATGAAATCAGCTCTTTGCTCATAGTGCAGAGCTGCAACTTCCTGTTTATGCCCTTAGGGTTCTTCAGCTGTCCCTCTTGTGGGATGTAACCCTTAATTATCCAATGAACCCATTTTTTCTAAGAGTACATCCTTTATTCTTTTATTTATGTATGTATATATAGTGTATAGTAACATACTGGATACCATGTATGTTGGGTGCTAAGACCGACAGATCTGTAAGGAGAGAGGAGGCATATCATTGAAGTTGATCCGGATTGTCCTGTTCTGCATTTCCTACTGTTAGAGCCGGAGTCGGAGCCTGAGCCGAGCTGCTGTCATAGCAACAGCAGCCGACATCACCAGCAGTCCCAGCATGGTCTTCGACACAGCCCCGGAGCGCTAACACTGCACAGAGCACATACCAGAACACACACACACACACACACACACATACACACACACACAGTACACAAAGTACATAACACCATACTAGCCATGTACACACACTATACTACTCAAGAACCCAAGACACACACATCCTGCCAATGAGTAGAGCAGAAGCACACAAAGTGGAGAAAATTCAATACAGAACACCAAAATAAACATAAGTGGAGCACATTTGTCTGTGTGCATGAGATTGAAAAAGTGTTTTTCGTTTATATTTCTCACAAAGGACTGAATAAACAAATGGACAAGCCTACAAATACAATATTTCATCCAGAATAACCACTTCAAACAGCTTCTTTGTTGCTGGAAATAGGGTAAGAAATCAATCGTTCAGCAATGTTAATAATAAACTATGTGATTCTCAGTGTGACATGCAAATGAAAAACATTACAGTGTCTATTACTGAATACACTATTTTCCTAAGATAACAGTAATGCAGTGAATTACAATTAAATCAATATAGTCACTGTGTTTCCTTCCTGCTGCCCAAGTGGATGGGGAAGAACAGTGAGAAATGAGAAATGAAGACATGCTGAAAAAACTCTTTACCTAAATCCATTTTCATATTTTCATAGCCCAGATTACCATTGTAGACACGTTTCTGATGAAACTATATATAAAAAAGTTGGTCTTTGCACATTTGAAACACAGCGCAATTTCAAATCAAATGGACTTGCTCAAAAACAACCCGCCCTGAGTCAGGATGCCTAGCCAGGGATGTGTCCTAAACCGCATTGCAACGTCAAACCAGAAGCGACAGACACATCTTTGGTGACATGTTTACGGTTTTGCCCAAGTTCGTCCTCTTAATCTCACAGCGTAGTGCATTTTTATTTTTTTATTAATTTTTTTGTGTGTTTGTGTCATGTCTGCATATGTGATGTGTGTGTGTGCTCGGTGTTTTGATGCCCTCTTTACAGTGCGCGCGCGCAGTCCTGATTCAAACAGGTGGATGAAGCTGCTATCCCGTCCAACGCATGACGCTTTATAAAGAATAAGGGTTCTATTTTCGACAATATACAACACACAATAGCCACTTTATGATCACCAGGACCCCAGCAGCGTGATGTATGTCAGTGAGGAAATGCCGTCCTGGGCCGTTTTTTGTGGAAAAGCGGAGCGTTAAATGCGGTTAAGCGGACGTTTTCCCTTGCAGCTTGACAGACTTGCTCTGCGTTTCTTTGTTGTTGGGGCTTTTTGCGAAACTGCGCTTCGTTTGTTCTGTGTTCTGTTCATCTCGGTGCTTGGTCAGAAGACCGTTTACGCACAGGTGGGAGATAACCTTACCCGTCTGTTAGGACAGCCCCTCCTCTATTCCCCCCCCCCCCTTCTCTCTCTGAGCGGTATGGTGAGCGCGGGTGACATTTGCCGTTGCGGTCTGGGACGGTAGAGAGAAACAGGTGTGCGGCTTTCCGAAACGAGCGCGCGCACGCCTTTCCTTTTTTTTCTTCTTTTCCTCACGGTTCGCTCGCCTAGGTGAAAATTCGCCCTCAGTCATCCTCTTAGCGGGACAGGGAGAGGAGGGAGGAGGGAGACGGTTTGTCACTTCGTTTCATTATAGTTTCGGCTGCGTTTTAGCAAGCTTTTTTTTTTTTTTTTTTGGAACAAGGGGGAGCCCGGCCGGCTCGCTCGTGAAGAGGAAGAGGAAGCTCATGGCCACCAAGAAGCCGTGCTCGGATTTAACCAAAAGGAGTCGAAGTCCGGTCGTGCTCGAGGCCGAGATGTTTAGTGAATTTCAGGAGTGGTGCCTCCGGACTTACGGCGACTCGGGTAAAACCAAGACAGTCACGCGCAGGAAATATAACAAAATCATGCAGACGCTATTGCAGAACGAAGACACGGACGGTGTGTACGTGGACAACAGTCACATCAACGCCAAATTCAAGTTCTGGGTGAAATCCAAAGGTTTTCAGGTCGGAAGCAATGTCCTGGGCGAGCACAACCAGAAAGGCGCTCCGGGGAAGCCCGTGCTATACGTCCCGGTGAAATCAACGGTAATGTGTTTTTTTCTTTCTTTCTTTCGACTAATTTGACACTTGTTTGTGGTTGTGTTGCTTTACACCGGTGCACTTCTCAGTGTGTGGTTTGTGATAAGCCTATACTGTCAGTCGAGCATCGTAGGAACATCTTCGGCGTAACTTTGCGCTCGGTTACCTGTCCATCTCCATCATCTGGCCGTGATCACGTCGACACAGACCCTAAGCCGAGACCCTCGCTACCATAGCAACGCCGGAGCACTACTCGGCTGCTTGTGTAGTAGCGGTATCTCTCCACACGCACGCGCGCTCGCACGCGTACTGCCTCTTGACGGATTAGCATCACGTTCGTCCTGCCAACGGGACGGAAAGGAAATCGAGAACGCGGTCGCATCTCGCATTAGAGCCTAAATGTAGGCTGTGTTTAGAGGTTCGTGGTGTCAAAAGCTGGACGTGTGCATGCATACTAGTGAAAAATAAAATGTATCATGAGAAAATTGATTAATAGACTAATGATAGTTTATATAGCCTAGACTATTGTAGTCTATGCACACGATCAGAGTAAAATCAAAAAGACTTATCCCCGCGTGCGGGTTTCGAGTGCGGGCAGGTCACCCATACCGCAGCCTGTTCACCCGATTCAGCCCTATGAAGATACACTCACTGCTTTCACACACGTGTGTTTTACACATTGTTCGTTAGAGCGTCTGTTCGTTATGCTGTGTGTGTGTGCGTGCTTACACAAAAAGAAACCCCGAACAGTGCCACACACACGCGCGCGCGCACACACCAGCACGCACAGCGCGCGCATTGTCCTGGTGGAGGGATAGGCGGAGCGGACGGTTGGCACCCGTTGCTCTGGTAACCTACCTGTTCCGCTTTCCATGTCTCTCGGGGAGGTTTTTCTTTCTCTCCATCCCAGGACTACTGGTGCTCCATTCACATGCACCGAGGATGTTCCTTCTCTTTCTCTTGCTCTCCCACAATCAGGCTACAATGTTCGTTTAACTCTACGCTAACGGTGGCTTGTTATCTAGCCTGATCACTTCTACTATAAACTGTAGCGCTACATAATGCAGCTGTTACGGCGTGTACCCAACGTGTCTGTTGCTTAAGGAGTGATGGCGAAAATCCCATTTGCATTTACGGAAATAAAGAAATAAAGAACGACTGCCGCGAAATCGTGTTGCGATTAAAAGTCAGTAAACTATTAGCTATTTTTAAAGCTCTTCTCACCTGTAATTAGGACTCGAAGAGAGTCGTATTTACAATAATTAGCACATGAAGGCAACAAAGACAAGACTTCCTGAGGGAAACACTAATAAACACTAATGAGAGATCCGATTCTCTTTATTCAGTTTTTATACTTCATTATTGGGGGCAAAATCTATATCTATCTATCTGTAGATTAAAATGCAGATGAGTGGTTGAGTTTGTTTTGGGTGATTTGGTATGATGACGATGATGATGTTAACAACAACAGCAATAATAATAATAATAATAACAACAACAACAATAATAATCATAATAATAACAATAAGTAATAATAATAAAAAAATATTTTTTATTTATATAGCACCTTTCCAGAGCTCAAGAAAACTTTACAATTAATGTAGAAAAAGGGGGAATACAAACAGACATTGAAGTACTGAAATAGAGAACATTTAAACTAAGGGGGTGGTGGGGGGGGACTAGGAGACAAACATGCGAATGGAGGTGTAAGTGCCACCAAAGCCAAAAAAGGTTTGTTTTGTCATTAACATCAGGCCCCAGTAATCACAAAGTATGCTACATATACTGTACTATATTTTACCTTAGAAAGTCACCAAACAGGCTTTTCTTTGCAAATCCCACTAACTAAAAAAGGTGTAACTTAATAAACACGTAAGTTACTCATTAGTGGCTTATCACCATCCCTTGACACCTGAAGTGACCTCTAGTGTGTCCCAGTCTCCATGTTCACCATGCATGTGTTGGAAAGAAGCTCCATTTTGTGTTAACCAGAGGGCGAGTTAGTAATAAAACTTTCAGCCTGCTGAGACCCCCCTGTCTGATCCAGGTAATAGTTCAATGCCAAAGACACACACAGATTGGGGGGAAAAAACAAAGACAAATTCTGGTAAAGAAAAACCTTAAGTGTCAATGCTTGAGTGCGGGGAAAAATGGTAACAATACAGTTTTACTGAGATCATAAAGTAGATGTAATGTTTCTAGCTCATTTTGATAGGTGCAGTTCAAATGGCTTTTTAAATACAGGCTGCCTACATGTGTGTAAGAAAAGTCCTTTTGTTCACTTTGTGTTACAGGCCTCCATCTGTCATTCCCTCATTTGGAAAATAAGCAAAAGTACATTAGCGTAGATAAAGCCTTGTTAGCAGATAATTGCTATGCGACCCTTTAACAGCTCCTCAGAGAGGTGGCTCCAGACGTGATTTTAATTTATAAAAGACTCTTAAGGAGAAATGAGGCATAACTCTGAACATAGTAACATTTACAGTAGTTATCCTTGCACACAGGTGGGTCATCTGCACAGATCTGAAGAGGCAATGTTTGGCAACAATGATTGACCGTGTACCACAGGTCCCTGAACCGCAAATTATTCCCAAACCACAAAAACCATTTGATCCCAACTTTCTTCAGCCACTTAGCCTGACTGGATAATGATGGAGGAGAAAATGAATTTTCGTGCTTGTGGTTTGTTTTGTGCTTCACTTCATATTTCTTAAATAACCAAAGAAATCACTATGCTGTTAAAAAAAAAAAAAATCACACATTTTTTATATCTGCTACTGTGAACTCATGTACTTTCCACCTCTACATTCCTAGAAAAAGGGGATTTCATGAATAGTTGTTTGGCTGGTTAACAGATCTAGCTTTCTACTTGGAGCCTATTTCTTCATACAGTAAATCTCAAAGGATTCAAAAGATCAACATAAGTGAAGAACCCATTAAGGGATTAGAGGAAACCCCCTCCTTATTTTTAACAAGTGTGTACTATCCATGCAGCCATACACACACCTTTTTGTCTGTCTGCTAAAAATGTTACTCCCGGAGCGCAATCTGATCAGTGCAGAATATGGCGAACATACATACTGTGTTGACTATTGCCATTGACTGTTATTATTTAGCACCATTGAAACCCCCTTAATGCCCCAATTTGTTTAACACTTCATCAATCATTCTGTCCCTGTGTGGAGCCTCCGTGTGACACAGTCTAATACAGCTTCCTGTCAGTGAATGATGCATAAGCTACATCTGAGCCATGAAAAAGCACCGTCAATCACAGACGAGTAAGTTAGTCAGCTGGGGAAAAGGCACAAGGAGTACTGACAGAAACAATACCAATAATAATGTCAATCCAGTCAAATAGAAAGACAGTATGAACAAGATTAGAAATTACGCTAAATATGATCACCATTATGATAATAAAAGTGTCCCAATGAAAGCATAGATCAGAAAACTCATGATTCATTCTACTTCCTGTAATATCTCATGACAAGGAAGTGAAGGGTTAGCCCAGTAGAATTGTTCCTCAAAAAGCCCACAGACTCCCACTGGCAGTGAAAAAGGCGAGTCCAGTATGCTAACTTCCTGTTTTATAGGCTTGTGGGCATATCAACATTCCCTACCAATCAGCATGACTGTCAATGTATGAAGACATTTCTGGAGGAAGTAAAACTGTCCATGAAGCAAGAGAATTTGTGGAGTTTTATTATCTCATTAATGACTAAACCAGTTGGCGATCCCCCCAACAAGCCCTGTTTGTGCAAATTAAATTACAAGCCGAGAGACAGAACCAAATAATTGGAAAACTACAGGGAACTAGATGTTACAATAAAAAAGAGACAGGCAGTGTTTTTGGACATGAAACACCCCTGTGCGTCGACTCAGCGGTCCCCATGTGAATTTATTCAACCTTTTACAAAAGTGATCTTGTATTTTGACGAATTCTTTATTTACACTTAAGTAATGCGTGTCAGGTTTCTATTTGCTATCTGACCAGATGGGTGTGAGAGTGTGTGTTTCCTGTTTCTGCTGTCAGCTAGTGGCAAAACGACACTTTGTATAGACGCAGTGTCAGATCGCCTTTCAGATCTCTCTTTCTGTTTCTCTTTCTACCACACACTATTCCATCTTTATCTACATAATCTCCACATCAAAATGAAATACCAAACTGACTTCACATAGGTAGCACTAATTTCTATCTGCCCCCACTCACCCAGCCATTACCACAACCCCCCATCCCCCTGCCTTTTTATTTCCCCTGACACCTGCCCCCATGTGAGGCCAGCCTTATCCACTTCCCTCTGCTATGGGTGCGAGGCCTACAGACTGCCATGGTTTCAGATGAAGCTTCAGTGCTGTGTGGCACACAGCGAAATGGTGGAGTGTGATCTCTCATGCAGCTGCTCCCTGGGTGTGCCAAGTTTCACTGAAAGGGGTGGGGGCAGTAGTGGAGGATGGGTAATGAGGCTGGAAGGGGGCAAAAAGGGCATCTCTGTGTGTGTGTGTGTGTGTGTGTGTGTGTGTGTGTGTGTGTGTGTGTGTGTGTGTGTTTTTTTTTTTAAGGGAATAAAAAGAGAAAGAGCTTGGTATGGAACATGGTTCATAAGAAAAGCTATAGAAAAGTATAAAAAGAATTGAATAAATAATTTTAGGAGTAATAAAATTGCTCAATTTAAATTTAACCACTGAAGTTATTTATGTCCCTTCATGTGAAGTGAAAGCTTGTTGAGAAACTGAAGAAGAGAAATGGGCCGGAGTTAGAGATACAGAGTGACAAACGAAGAAATTAGCCGAGAAGTCGATGGCAGCGGATGTGATATTCTGGCACCTCCTTGTGTATCATTCACAGTGGATGAATTTCAGATTAGTCACAAAATGATAAAATACCTATTTATAATCAGTCTGATACATGATGGTACAAGTTTAGGTTCTAGATTTACTCACTTTATTGGTAAGAATGTTAATCATCCTCAGATCCTTTGTCTTCTTCTCGAACACTATCTTTACCCTTTCCTTTAGTCTTTTTATTTGTATCCTTTTGTTTCTCTGTGTCTCTCTCTCAGTCACTGTCTCTGCTATTGGGACTATTAGGAAGGAGCTTTCTGTTTCCAGGGAGGGGGTGCAACCTCATTTATCTCTCATTATGGCCTGATTAGAACAGAGAGAGAGAGGAGGACTGTGGACAGACATGTATGTGATGATGCAAACACATACGCACAGCCCCATTCCCACCTTTTGATACATCTCTATACTGTTCAACAGATGTTTAAGCATAATTGCCACCACTATTCATTTATGATATGTGATTTCCCGACTGCATTGTTCATCATGAGGGAGTTACAGATGAGAAGAGTGCACTCAAGCTTCCTACTAGAACCACTCTTAACACTAAATCACCCATCCACTTACTCAAGCTACCTTTCATCCACCTTACTGCTATTCCTTTTGAATGGAGTACATACTGGGAAGCAGTACTCTTACTTGGTTAAACCTCATCAAGTATATTAAACATTTAACCTCACTCTTCCACTGCCAGTGTACAATACAGTTTGCAGTTGTGGCGTTTCACCTGCTGTTCCAAATAATCCCTGAAATTTTATATGTAATTAAAGTTGGATGATTTTGCCAGGCGGTCAAATCATGTTCATTGAACAAGTCGCATGGCCCTACACATCTTAGAGGACACGGTTTTGTGTTCTGCCCGGCCATGACGGCAACCTTAAAATCTAACCATTAACTGGCAGTCCAGTTTTTTACTAACTTTCATTTATATAATTTTCAACAGATTATCTGGTAATGCTGTTGATGCCCATAATAACTATATACCTAATAACTTTGTACCAAAGCGTGTTTTTTTTTAGCCATAGTCAGACTGTTTTTGAAAAAAAAAAAAAAACTGATGTAAGCATGTATCGTGTTTAGAAATGTGATCAGACAAGCTACAGCATTCTCTGGCAGTAGTTTGACTTGTGTTGTGATTAGACCTCCGGCATGTGTAAATGCAACCTGAAGTGTATTTGCTACATTCCCAACAAATGATTCAGGGATTCAGGTGAGAAACATGCTTGGGTGTTTGTTATCAAAGATTTTAATACAAGTTCTTCAAATGAATCCAAAGTCAAGAGGTGAAATTGACAACATGAAAAAAAAACTAAGCTCACAAGAAGAAGAAACGTTTAGAAGAAACTGACTGAGTAACGATTATTAGGGGGTGTTATTAAAAAAGGTCAATGTTAGTTAACTAAAGTTTCTTATACCTTGGTGGATTAAACTTTGTAGAGCAGTTTGAACAGATGGTTAGTAGGAATAGCATTGTGAAGCCAAAGAGCAATGTTGTGCCTCCAGGGCTCAGGGTACAGGCAGAAAAAATAACATAATACCATACATTACTCAGACCTCTCCCATCTCTCTTTTATTATTTTTTTTAATCGTTGTTTAACTTTCATTCTCTTTCTCCTTATAGAGTAAGCCAATATATATAAACATACACTTCAGGAAAGAAAAACTTGTTTAAATATTTCAATACTAAATTAACTAAATACTAGTAACTAAATACTTGCTATAAAATAATTTATTGCTATATGTTATATATTGATATATCTGATGATTTATGATAATATTCTTAATATTATATTCATATAATATATATCATACTATTTTTCTTTTCCTGAAGTGTGTATAATTGTCCACCACACTGAATTTGAATTGAAACACTCAAAATATGGATGAAGTCAAGATTTTCAGCTAAAATTAAAAATTTTAAGGGATTTTCCATTTGGGAATTTCAGCGATTTTCATACAAACATCTCCATTTTGGAGCTCATAAACAATGGGACAAACTAATAGTTACAAACATAAGGATTTCTTTTAATACTTGGATGAAAACGACTTTTGCAGTCAACGACTGTCTGAAGTCTGTAACCCACAGACATGACCAAATACTGACTTACCTCCCTTGAGATGTTTTGCCAGCCCTTTACTCCAGCTGCTTGTTTGTGGATTTTTCTGCCTTAATCCCACCTTCAATAAGTGACAAGTATCCACCATTGGGTGTAGAGTAGATGAATGACTTAGCCAGGTAAGAATATTAAATTTCTTTTTCCTTGGGTAGCTTTCACTGTATGTTTTGGGTCATTATCCATCTGTGAAAAACATTGTCCTATCAATTTTGCACCATTTGGCCGAATCTGAGCAGAGAGTGTAACCCTTTACACTTTATCAGCAGTCAGGTCATCAGTAAACACTAGTGACCCAGGTCCATTGGCAGCCATTCACACTTATACTATATCACTACCTCTACCATGTCCACAATGTTTGACAGATGGTGTGGTACAGTATGCTTTGGATCATGAGCTGTTCCTGTCCTTCTCCATACTTTTTTCTTGCCATCATTTTTGTATTAGTTGATTTTGGTTTCATCAATTAACAAAAACTGGCAAGGTTTTCTGTCAAAGTTTTATCTGGCCTTTCTGTCTTGAGTGTTACCAGGGGTTTGCACTTTGTTGTGAAGCATCTGTATTTAGTTCATAAAGCCATATCTTCAATTTAGACTTTAACAATGATATGTGTACTTCCACAAGAGTGTTCTTTACCATGAATAGAATTCTGCATTTATCCACTTTAGTTGTCTGATGTAGTCTTCTAGACCCTTCCTGCTGCTAAGCTTGTCAGTTAATTACTTCTTTCTAAGAATTATCCAAACTGTTATATTACCCAACACGCTCATGTTTTTGCTATCTCTCCGATGGGTATATAATTATTTTTTTTTTAGCCTAATGATGACCACCTTCAATGTATAGACACCTCTTTAGTCCTCCTAATGAAAGTTCATGTGAACAGTTACCAGATGTGAATGTAACACTCAGCACCACCTCCAGGCTATTTATCGGCTTGATCATGGAGTCATGGAGTCAATGAAGCAACAGGCCACACCCGGCCATGCAACTTCTTGTTAACCATTTAGTCTATTATTTATGAGCCCCAAAAATGGGTGTGCATGTATGAAAACGGCAGGAAGAAATCCCTGAAAGATTAATGCCACACTTTTGTCAAACACCTTAAATTGCCTCAGCTTAAAGCTGGGAGTCTTGGCTGGGAGGCTCACATTTTGAGTGTTTCATTTCAAATTTGATATGGCGGCCAAAGGCCAATCTTTATGGCTTCATGGACATATATATACTGGTGAAACTCAAAAAATTTGAATATTGTGCAAAAGGTCATTTATTTCAGTAATGCAACGTAAAAGGTGAAACTAATATATGAGATAGGCCAATTACATGCAAAGCAAGATAGTTCAAGCTGTGATTTGTCATAATTGAGACGATTATGGCATACAGCTTATGAAAACCTCAAATCCACAATCTCAGAAAATTAGAATATTACATGCAATCAATAAAACAAGGATTGTACATAGAACAATATCGGACGTCTGAAAAGTATAAGTATGCATATGTACTCAGTACTTGGTTTGGGTCCCTTTTGCAGCAATTACTGCCTCAATGTGGTGTGGCGTGGAAGCTATCAGCCTGTGGCACTGCTGAGGTGTTATGGAAGACCAGGATGCTTCAATAGCGGCTGGCTCCCCAAATTAACACAGACGGTGGAAACTTCACACTGAACTTCAAGCATCTTGCAGTGTGTGTCTCTCCATTGTTCCTCCAGACACTGGGTCCTTGGTTTCCAAATGAGATGCAAAAGTTGCTCTCATCAGAAAAGACTTTGGACCACTGAGCAACAGACCAGTTCTTTTTTTTCTTTAGCCCAGATAAGACACTTCTGACGTTGTTTGTTGTTCAGGAGTGGCTTGACAAGAGGAATACGACATTTGAAGCCCATGTCCAAGATCCGTCTGTGTGTGGTGGCTCTTGATGCACTGACTCCAGCCTCAGTCCACTCCTTGTGAAAGTCCCCAACATGTTTGAATGGGCTTTTCCTGACAATCCTCTCCAGGCTGTGGTCATCCCTGCTGCTTGTGAACCTTTTCCTTCCACATAACTTTCTATTGATATGCATTAACTGATACAGCAATTTGGGAACATCCAACTTCTTTTGCAATTACCTTTTGAGGCTTTCCCTTCTTATGGAGGATGTAAATGATGGTTTTCTGCACAACTGTCAGGTCAGCAGTCTTTCCCATGATTTTGCTCCCTACCGAACCAGACTGAGAGTCCATTTAAAGGCTCAGGAACCTTTTGCGGGTGTTATGGCTTAATTAGCTGATTAGAGAGTGACACTTTGAATCTAGAATATTGAACCTTTTCATAATATTCTAATTTACGGAGATTGTGGATTTGGGGTTTTCATGAGCTATAATCCATAATCATCTCAATTATGACAAATCACGACTCGAACTATCTTGCTTTGCATCTAATGAGTCTATCTTATATATTAGTTTCACCTTTTAAGTTACTGAAATAAATGAACTTTTGCACAATGTTCAAAATTTCCGAGTTTCACCTGTATACAGTATATATGTTGTTGTTGTTGGTCTTTCGGCTGCTCTTGTCAAGGGGTTGCCACGGTGGACCATCCGATACGCACCATCCAGTGCAACCAGGATCTGGGCATTGGCTGGGAATCGAACATGGCACACGAGGTGTGTTTACATTGAACATATTGAATCAGCAAGCGTAGCCAATACAGTGACAAGATTGGGGTTTAAGAGCAAAAGATCAGTATCTCAGCTTTAATTACCTGATATTTACATTGAGATCTGTGAAATGGCCTTGGTATTTCAGCTCCCAAAGTAACACCTTCACCCCTGTTGGTGATTTCATTGACTATCGATTTTTGTTTTTTGCTCTTCACAAGTCTCACAATGTTTCTGTCAGTAGACTGCTGTTGTTTTCCTTGAATGTTCTGTTCTGTTTGCTTAGTACATCTGTGATTTCTTACTTTTCTTAATTCAATGTATTGCTCTGGCTATGACCAATGCTTGTGCAATGTCTCTAATAGGTTTTCTCTCTTTTCTCTGATAGACAAATCTTTGGCTTTCATGTTGGTTCAACATTTTTCACAGTTAATATAAGCTTCATGGGTGAAACCCAGGGCTTACACCGAGAGTTCATATTCAGAGCTATTGATTGTTTAAACAGTCCAACAGAGCACGCCAGGGTAACAAGAAACTGTCTGTCTGTCAACTAAAGTTAAACATTTTGAAATTGAAATTATCATTGTTTTAAAGAAAAGGTATGGTGTTTCTCTCTCTTTTACTTTATTATTACTTCCATTACTATTATTGCTCTTAAAAACAAATGTATATATAATTAGACTATAATTAGACATACTAATCATATTTAGTGTGTATATTTACAGGGTGGGCCGCACCGTGTAGTTGTTAACACTGTGGCCTCACACCTCCAGAGTCGAGGGTTTGTACAGTATGTTCTCCCCATGCTTGATGAGTTTTCTCCACATACTCCGGTTTCCTCCCGCAGTCCAAAGACATGCTTATTAGATTAATTGCCGTTCCCAAATCGCCTGTATTGTGTGTGTGCCCTGTGATAGATTGGCACCTTGTCCGGTGTGTACCAGTCGCTGTGTTTCCTTGCAACCA
Source organism: Clarias magur (assembly GCA_013621035.1). Taxonomy (NCBI): domain Eukaryota; kingdom Metazoa; phylum Chordata; class Actinopteri; order Siluriformes; family Clariidae; genus Clarias; species Clarias magur. Next base: position 90,120 of record QNUK01000715.1, read on the forward strand.
GGATAAGCTGTACTGAAGATGAATGAATTAATTAATTAATTTACAATATATTAACGTGTAGGTGAATGTGAAAAATGCCGTGATGGAAAAAAAAAAAACAGAATACTTCTTGTTGCAGTAGGTGTGCATTTATTTACTCATCATTTGCATTAAAGCTAGCAGTTTTGCATGTTGCCTTTCCAACGGCAGAACTGTACTGACATATTAAACCATGAAAGTTGTATCAGCTAAATGTTTCCCATTATGACCTGTAAGAGATTATTTTATTTCATTTAATATATTTTTTTTTTTGGTAATTTAGTGTGTAAATGGGTCCTTATAAATAATGGGGCAGTGACTTCATTAGTACCTCCCAAATATTGATTCAGCAAACTACTCTGTTTGGGAAGCTCAGTGCTATGCTAGTGTTCTGTTCTGTGACAAGGGACAAGGGAAACAAATGCTTGTTTAGGATGAACAGTAGAAGCACCTGTTGCACTGGGGTATAGCTCTGTTCATAGAGTTTGTAGACACATTGATGCAGAATTTATTAGCTGCTCTAAGATAAGAGAATTAAACAGGTATGATCCATTGTATATTTTTACCAAAAATATGTTATATGTTAGTGGAAATTATTGTGCAGGTAAAGACTGGGGAAAAATAGTCTTCACATGGGGGCCATCAGTTATTCCTATTCCTGTGGTGGACATTTGGTACACTCACACACACACACACACACACACACACACACACACACACACACACACACAGACACATACAGCTTGATTGACCCACTTCAGTCTCATCTTTTGTAAGTGAGCTGCTTCCTGCTTGAGAAGCTGGTTAGTGGTTTAGAGTAGGTGATCTGATCATAGGTCATCTCTCCTCTCCTCTTCTCGCCTCTCCTTTTCTCTTCTCTCCTCTTCTCCTCTCTCATCTCCTTTCCTCTCCTGTGCTGTCCTCTCCTTTCCTCAGTTTGGTCCAACTGAATCAGCAGGGCCAAGCGAGGGTCCATTCAATGTGTATACTTACAGAATGAAAGAGGAAGCTGTGTTGATGTGGGTGGATGAATTAGAGAGGTGCATGTCTGTCCTTGAATACAGTGAGATTATTGTGTGTTTGTGTATTATATACGTATATACTATAGTTGTATTTAGTTTTACTTACTCATTATTATGCATGTTTCTTAATATTTATGAATTACCATTGGGACATCAATGGGACATCTTTCCTAAGGATGTACAGTAGCTGCTGGATACATTTCTTTCTTTAAGTCCTCTGATTATTGTGTGTGTGTGTGTGTGTGTGTGTGTGTGTGTGTGTGTGTGTGTGTGTGTGTGAGGGAGAAAGAGAGAGAGAGAGAGAGAGAGAGAGAGAGAGAGAGGTACTGTGAGAGGGTCGCTGCTCTGGTTTTCCTTCCTTCAGCACCCTATCTCTGTTGCCATGGAGAGACAGTTCTTGTCTCCCATAGGAGGAGAAATTAACACCATTTTTAACTGGCTCCAGGGCCTCCCCCCTGCCAGAGAGAGAAGGCGCTCTGCTCCACATACACAACCCCACACATACATGCACACATGAGGACACACACACACTAAAAACCCATACACCAAAGCTTGCTCCAATATATGCACCTACACCGATTATTCAATACACAGGCCCAGTTCGAGCTGCTAGCCTGTGTTTGGTAATTCTGAGCAGATCAGCTGCTCAGTGTGTTTGCGTGCCAGACAAAGACAGAGAGGAAATAAAAACCTTCTCCATGTCTTCTTCGCTATTCTGGGAGCGTGCTGCAGCGGGACAAAAGAGTGTCTCACTCCCTTGCTACCCTTCCTACCCCCATGGCTCTCTCTCTCTCTCTCTCTCTCTCTCGCTCTCCCGACTCTCCATCTCTCCCTCATCGTCCTCTGTGTATAATTAGCCTCTGCAGTCTCTCATTAGTGTTGTGGACCTGTCTGTCTCTCTGATTGTCCGTTCCCCCTGCAATTATTCCATGACACCAGGGCCACAACGCTAACATCTCAGCACGTGCCGTTAACATTACAAAGACAGAGACAAATTACAGTAAATGCAAAAATACCCCACCTCTTTTATGATTCACTAAAATTAATTTGTTTTGCATTTTCCTTGGATGTAGGAGCTATTCTGGTGATAATTCCTTTAAAGCTGATAGAGGTTTAATTTAGATATTTATACATGGGCATGCACCTTATAGCATTGCTATAGACTTCTTATATTTGGTGTTAACTATAAAATGTAGATCAATTCTATAATGTAACTTGGGCCATGACAGTCAGCCATAATGACTTGTTTGAGAACGATAGGTTTGCTTTCACCATTATAGAGAGAAATATACAATGTGAGTTAATTTCTATTCAATAATTCAGCAAGCACTTTGCTATGGTGGCAGCTGAAGTGTATTGAAGAGTAAAGTTATTTGTAATTGCTTCAATTAGGGGTAGCTCAGTGGTTAAGGTGAGAGTAGGTTTGCAGACTCTTACTTCAGTCTGTCAAAGAAGTTCAAAGTTTTAATGAAATTCTCAATTTTTTAAAATAATGACAAGCAAGATAATAGGATAAATGTCTTTAGGCTTGCAGCGGGCTGCACAGTATTTACTATGAAGTCATTTATTCGTTAAACCTTCTCAATCCGTCTGTAGTACTCTAGTGTCACTCACTCCATCCATGCCTGCTTGAATGCTTCCTGAAAATCATGTACAGAAGATGGTTTCTTTATTGCTGTTGCCCTCTTCACCATTGTTGAACAGTTTTCTATTAGATTTACACAAGGAGGATACACAAGGAGAACTATAATACAAGGCATCTGCTGTCTTAACACTTTTGGACACTAATGTACTGTATGTGTGATACCCTGCAATAGACCGTATCACATCCAGGGTTAATTCCTGCTTTGCAGCTGGCATCAGGTGTGGATCCACAGCAACCCTGACCAGGACAAAAAAAAAAGTTCCTGAATATGACTGAATTATTCTTTTTTTAATTATATCCATTGTATACTAGAATGGATATACAGGATACACACCCCTGTTAAAACCACATGAAAAACATACAGAATAGATAAGCCATGTCAGAAGTTTTGTTTTATAGCTTCCAGCAAATTTTGAGTGAAAAATAAAAAGCAACCTTTTAGGAAAAAGAAGAACAAACTTAATCTGGTTATATAAAGTTGCTCAGCCTTTATCTAATTCTTTGTTAAAGCACTTTTGCTTGTAATACCACATTCAGTCTTATTCGGGTAAGTCCAAGCACATCTTGGTTTGGAAACTGTATTTAATTTATCCTTGTAAAAATGCTCCAGAGCTATCAAATTGTAAGGGCTTTCTTCAAGTTGGTGTCTTTAACAGGTTTTGGATAGGCTTGAGATAAGGGTTTTGTTTGATCTGGTCTCAAATGTTGATCATCTTATTCCTTGTTGACCATTCCTGTATTGATTTAGATTTGTGCTTTGAGTAAGTATCATGCTGCAGATTTTTTATTTTTTTTTTATCTTTAGCTATCTAACAGATACCTGCAGTTCTTAACAGAGGTTCCTCTTTTCAGCTCTTGTAACTTTACTGAAGGTTTCGTGGGCCCCTCCGATATATGTTTTCTCTTTGTCATTTTGTCAATTTTGGAGAGACTTTATGTTCTTGGTAATGTCACTGTGATCTATTTTCTCCACTTGCTCATGATGGCCTACACGGCATTCCATAGTACATCTAATGTTTTGAAAACTCTTCGTACCCATCTCTCGATTAATAACTTTCGTTGATTATATCCTGCTGTCCTGTTAGCTCTTTGCTAAAAACCACGGCTACAGAAGCACCAGATCTTCTCTTTAGCTTAAGCATGATGACTGTATGACGATTACTTTAGAGTTTAAATTCAATTAATTTAATTTCAATTAAAGCCAAAAATGGCCACATGATCTGCACATGCATATGCACATGATCAATGTGCAATCAGGTGTTCTTTTTATTCTGTATTTCATAAAATGTTCCTAAAAAATGTATATTAAATGCTTGTTTTTCACTTAAATGTAGTTCACTTTTATGTCTCATTCTAAGTGGAAAAGATCGGACATGATTAGACATGTTTTTTTTTTTGTTTTTATTTGTTTTGCAATTCTTACAGGTTTGTGTAGATTTTTTTCTATTCACGATAAGCAAGATAAAGTCACCTGAAGAGTCCTGATATCTAGGAATATCATGACATCACATGATTTGTGATGTTTTTCCACCTTTGGTTTGTCTGTTCTTATCTCTTACACATAATAAGACAGTATACATAACACGTGTAACAATATACCTTGTATAACGTGTAACAAAGTGCCATAATCAGGGCTTATTGTTCATTTAACTACAGGGAAGCTAATGTAGTTTTTATTGAAGTGTAGCTCCATGAGTGCGTCAGTTGTGCTGAAGGGGTTAAAAAAAAGCATAATTGCCCCTGAAAAAAAGGGTTACAATAAGATGATAATGACAGTACAGAACAAAGCGATAGTTGGGAACTGAAACTGAGTGTGAGCATGGCTTTGATAATGATAATCTTAACTAAAATGAAATGAAGCCAATAATATGTGACATGGGAAATATGTCACTTATAAACTGAGTTGAGGGTCCTGTAGGTTTGTGATATGCACATTATCTAAACATTTCACGCAGGGATAGAGAAAGCAGAGAGGCAGAGAGTAGGAAAATAATGAACGAGGGCTGTAGAGAGACGTGGAAATGGGAGGGACAACAGAGACAGTGAGTGAGAGAGACAGAGGCGTAATATGGATTTAATGAAGGGGCTTTATGAACTAACAGGGAAAAGGAGGAGGAGGGAGACCCAAGGATAGGAAAGGATAGGGGGAAAAGAAAAAAAAACAGCTTACACTCATCTTTCCTTGCCTCTCGGTTT
>QNUK01000715.1:100000-185000 GCA_013621035.1 Clarias magur
CTACTAAACAATTATGCAATTATGTGGCATATAATGAAAGTAGATTATTTACACTGTAAGATTATGTTTTCATCAAAGGAAGTTTGTACTCTAGCACTCTAACTTCTATTGCAATAGTCAGTGCTTTTATTGCAGTTACATGTGTATTGAGTAATGAAATAAGTAGCCTTCAGGGTATTTTCATTCTGCATAGCAGGTAATAGCAGCATCAGTATTCATCCTTATAAAGAAGCTAATGTCCTCATTTGTCTTTTGTCTTCATCTTTGGCCTGCAGTGCTCTGACAGCGGACAGTCACAAGACAGTTCTCTGAAGCGCGTGGCAGTGGTGGAGGATTTCTTCGACATCATCTATGCCATGCACGTGGAGATGGGTGCGGATCCAGGAAGAGCACCCAAACACGCGGGCCAGAAAAAGACTTACAAAGCGGTAAAGCTCAACAGTTACTAAGACTAACGCACACTGAAGTACACAGGAAACACAAAGCAAGATAGCAGCCAAAATCGTAACGCATGGTCTGTTGTCACTTTTTTTTTTTCCATACAGGACAACTCCCATGGTTGAATCCAAAATAGCGTCAAATGGAACGCTAGTATGTTATCTAGGGTGCAGGGTAGGATCCCTTGTTCCATACACTAAGTTGTGCCATTGATTGGGGGTTAGAGAGTGATTTGGGATTCAGCATTGTGATAGAAGCTACTTAACTTGTAGCTTGCGTTAGCAGTGAATAAAATACAATCGCATCCATCTTCTGGAAATACAGAGAAGTATCGCTTCTTCTTATACTTTGAGTTCATGAGTGGTTGGTGCAGTACCACCACCTAATCATAGCGCAGAAGGAAAAGAAGATTGTATGCCTTGTATGAGACATGGCATTTAAAATAGTTGGTCATAATACAAAGTCTGTGAGAAATGTCACTTCTTGAGACAAATCAGACAATAAACATGCATAATGCTATCAAATTGCCCCAAAATTGAACGGAATCGAATGGACAATCTGCCAGTTATTTATAAAATTAATGCATTTGCTTTTCATATCATCTGATCTCAATTATACTTAGCAATGTTCAAAATTCACAAAGCAATAACGCATTTCTTAGCAAAATGTGAGTGTAGTAAAGAGCCAATCACATATTTGCTTTTTGTCATGTGATTAATAAAGTGAAACCTTCAGCTAGACACAATAGCAGCTGCTGTGAAAACATTTGATGGATATTTGGAGAATGCGCTGTTGATAGAAATTACAGTGTCCTTACCAGTTATGGTCTACTATAATAAGGTGCTGTCATCAACTACCAAAGTGAAACTGACACTAGTAGAGGAGGAGGCTGCTGATGCATTTTACTTTGAACTTTTTTCATTTTGTCTTCTTTTCAATGTTTTTTTATGATCGTCAAAATTCTTGTAATTAAAAATTGTTCCAATTTTCTGTCAATCACTTACTACAAAAACATGATTATTATTTGTTATGGTCTACTATATGTCTAACTTAAAACTAAACCAACATATAATGAATACTGTACATAATCAATTAAATAAACACATAAATTAATACATTGGATATTTACAATGCATCAATATTTAAAAAAAAAAAAAAATTAAGCTAATTTATCCATTGAGACAAAGATATGTGAGGTGGATTTATAGCGTTTTAGGGAAAAAAGCAACAACTCCACACTAAAAAAAAAATGCACATTTACCCATTTGTGTCACCCTTGACTGGAAATAATCATGTACATGCATTGTTTATCAGCTTGTAATGCTTTTTCTGATTCTGAAACTGTACTAGAGGTATTAAAACCATTCTTCCAAAAGATAATCCTTTAATTGATGATGGTAGTGATGATAGCACTGTCTAAGATATGGGAGCAAAATCTTTCAGATTTTTAATATAGATTATTTTTATTATGTAGCACTTTTATTATGATGGCATGATGGCTCATGGCTAGCACTGTTGGCTCGCACCTCCGGTTTTGGGGGTTCAAATCTTGCTTCCCATTCATTGTGTGAATAGTTTGCATATTGCCCCTCTGTGCCAAAGACGTGTGCAGTACAGTAGGTTGACTGGCGTTTCCAAATTGACCGTAACGTGTATGTCTACTTTTGCCTGCAATAGGTTAGCTCCAGCCCCCACCCTGAACCTGCAAAGGATAAGTAGTGCAGATAATGGATGGACTATTTTTTATATGTAGATTTTGACACATCAATCCAGACATTAAAAATCCACCATTTGTGGATGTTGGTTGTTTCTTCAAATAATACAAGGTGGACATTATAATGATTTCCCGTGGCGCTTTGCTCTGAAGGAAACCGTAAACCTCACAGCAGAAGAGAACCACTTACTGAAGTGTTAAACATTCGGGACTATTGTTATCTTGGTGTACACTACGTATAGACTCACCCTCCTGATCAGAATATAGGAAAGGTTCACTTGTCTAACCAGGTCAGGTGGACTTTTTCCACATCTCTGTAGAGCAATAGGACCTATTGTTTTTGCTCTACTTAAATTTGCATGTGTCTTAATAGTATATACACTGCAGCTATACTATATGCCTGTTTATGTAGTTGCAAATTAATTGCTCTTGCTTAACAATCGAAGACTGTCCAGCAGTGACATTCTCAGACACCTGAAGAATAGTTGAGCTTCTGTTTTTTTCTTCTTCTTCCATTCGTACTACTGTCACAGAATGTGCACCTTTAACCGAGTTTTCTAACTCTAGGGGAACTAATTCCTCAATTAAGATTTTACTTCATTCACTGTTCGTACTGAAACACAGCTCAGTTGAAATGACCTTGTGATCGAAGTTCCGTCCATCCATGCTGTAAATGATAAAACCTTAATTTAGAAAATTATCATGTCCTGGGATATTTTTGTAAATGTGAAAACCATGTGAATCCATATACGTGCTTACAGATGAAGTTGCTCCTCCTAAATGATAGCATTGCACTTAACAGATTACAGCAGCATGAGACCAGAGAAAGAGTGCAAAAAATGTGTGACAGATGCTACACAATACAGTAAATAACCTGATCCACCAGATTAATAACACAAACTGCACACAATAGAAGCATAATGAGGATGAACTAATTGGCATAACCGTGCAAAAACCGAGCAAAACTGTTCAATTTATTTCAGATTGTAAACCATATGCCATAAATGTAGCACCATAAAGAGCAAATAAACATAACATCTGGAGTACAGTTCAGAAGATGACACTCTAAAGTGTCTGTGTGTGTGTGCGTGTGTGCGTCTGCGTGTGTGCGTGCATGAGTACACCTGCTCGCTACGCTGTCTGTAACCTATATGCAAATATGTAGGTAATATATTTAGTCTTCTTGTATCTGCTGATTGAGGATTCATTTTTTCTCTCCGCTACTATAGTCATATGGAGAAATGCCCCAAAAAAAAGGCATCCGTAAAACTGTTCAGTAGTCTGTAAGCTATAATCCCACAGTGTGAGAAAGCAGGTGTCAGGTTTCCGCCCCCATCGAGCTCTTTGCTAATCACCTAATTAAAACTATTAGCCACCTGATAGGACTGTTTTTGACATTTGGCACACCAATTCCCACAGAGACCAGCTCAACTGTCCATCACTAACACTATCCGCTATATTATTGCCCTTAACGTCTGTTGATTGGCTGTGACTTTTAAAATGAGGTGTGACTGGGAGAGATGCTCTGTGATTGGTGTGATTTGCTGTGGTCGGACAGGCTTTGATTGGCTGTAATCAACCGTGACTGATGCTGATAGGTTGTTTACCCCAACTCCACCTCTGGCCGAAGATGCTCAAGGAAAAGATTAGCTGTTTTAGAAAGGCTTGCTTTAATGCAATGTTTGGGAGGTTACATGCTTTGAAAACACTGTGTATGTTTCAGTTTAACATGATTAAATTTACAATCTTAGCTGAAATTAGATATGATTTGGTCTACATATAAAGATGGTGATTTTTCACCAGGAGCCTGATAGGATGTGAAGAATTAAATATGGGGTCAGCACTGACAGTTAGGAATCAACATATCACCTATGAGACACTACAAATTCAATATTTGTCCCTTTGACCAGCTGCCTTGTCTCTGAACCATGCCCTCTTGTGGTGATGTAATGTAGCTGTGGTAATTTATCATGTTCTAGACATGCTATGTGATCTAGGCACCTGTTTGTGTACAGGTTTGGATGGAAGGATGCCAGTGGAAGGAATACATTTGTGCACAACTGATATTTTTGTTCTGTGTTTGAGGGATCATACTGTGGAAAGAGAGAGAAAATAGAGAGAGAGAGAGAGAGAGAGAGTATATGCATGTGTGTATGCGTGTGTGTGTGTGTGTGTGTGTGTGTGTGTGTGTGTGTCGGTAGTTGGGACTTGGAGTTCATCTTTTTTCCTCATCCTCTACCCTGGAGAGAACTGCTGTCAGGTCCTATAGCACGGCCATCCCCGTGAGTCCTACACAGCCACACTGGGAAGGGAGGGCTGTCTTGGGCTGTGGCATTCTGGGAAGTGCATGTATTTGTTCCCTGGGTGGCCTTTTCCCTCTGCGCAGCCTGAGGCGGGATCAGGAGATCCAGGCGTCCCTGATGAGCCTCCTGCTTCAGCTCTCGTTCTCACCCCCCCACCCCCCTTTTGCTCTGTGTGTGCATGAAGGTCACACAGAAAACAGCTGCAGGAGGAGAGGGACAGGGAGGGGATGAGTAAAAAAAAAGGTCAGGAATAGGACAGCATAGGATAATCGATTCTGCTGTGACGTGGGATGCAAATGGTCAGACGATGAAATAAATCAAATAAAATCAAATATTAGAATCAATGACTATGGCCATTTTTGCCCTTCGGCATATACCGACAACATTCCCCACAAAAATACCTCTAATCCCATCCACCCTCTTATCCCATCTCTTTAACCCCCATTTCTCGCTCCTTCTGTGGTTGCCAGATTGCAGAGACATACGCTTTCCTTCCCCGCGAGGCTGTGACCCGTTTTCTGATGAGCTGTGGGGAATGCCAGAAGAGGATGCACATCAACCCCAGCACTGCAGAGTTCAAAGGTCAGAATTTTTATTCTCACCCCTGAGCAAACAAAAGTCAGATTTTGATTATTAGAACAGGAATACAAACATTCACTCATTCAGATTTCTATTAAGACTACTTTCCTGGTGTAACTCCTGTTCAGTTGTGTTATTTGTTATATAGTTTATTATGCTATCATTGGGGTTCATTACCCCGTATACAGTACTTACAGCATAGTCTAACCCTAATATAACTGTAGTTCATGAATGAGGGGTAACGGTTTTATCCCATATAAGGCACAGCAAACAACAATACAGGGCTAGCATGAAGTATTTTATGTAGTTTCAACATATATATTAACAAAACCTATGCTTGATGACATACTGTATATGGCAACTACAAACATATGCTACAAACATATGTGATATTACAAATTACAGTTTAAAACTATTTTTTTATTATTATTGTTATTATTATTATTAACTTTGATATGGTGTTTGTTTCTATCCAGCAATGATCTATTTATTCAGCAAAGATATGATTGAGTTGTTGAATGCACATATTACAGTTCCCCTTCTAAAATACATCTTGTATACAAAAATACATCATATCCTGTTACAGTAGGCAGTGGTATTTTTGTATGACGGCATGAGTTCAAGTTTAGTTCAGCCTTTATTCATCACATATACATTAATGCACAGTAAAAAAATTTATATTCTTTGCATGTCCCAGCTTTTGTTAGTAGGCCATTGTTTGTTATTATACGTCACTGGAGCAGACAGGGTAAAGCGCCATGCTCAAGGGCCCAACAGCGGGTACCTGGAGGAGCTGGGGCTCGAACCACCGACCTTCCGATCAATAACTCAGAGCCTTAACACACTGAGCCACTGACCTGTCGATATAAAGTCAGGTATTAAGTTGCACAGGTTAGTTTTGCAGTAAGGCCAATAGTGTGTAGTGAGTGAAATGCAACAAATTTTTTATTAATTCCTGATTCTTGACAAAGTTCTAATCTAGTAATTTATTCTAATGTTTAATTCTAACCATTGTTTTAAAGCAATTTAGTGAGTTACAAACTGGTTACTGCATTTGTGATTGAAAAATGTTCAGTTTTTAGCTATAAACCCGCACTTCTGGTCAAGTTAGTTTTAGGTGTACCACAGAAATCTTAGTGTCAAAATGAGGCTGAGGGTTACCTCTTTCCTACTATATCACAAAAAACATTCTTAGGAAAAAAATTAAAAAGGAATATACTTGGTATCAAACTAATTTATTGAACCAGGAATCTGAAAATATGCACAACTCAAATCACCCAAAATGTGATTTAATACCTGATTTGCTGGGTCACATTTTACCTGCAGTACATATAGTATATTTTAGTCCCTTATGCATACAGAATTGATACCTGCCTGGTGTTAGTCATTAGTAAGTGACTAATCCACTCTCTGTGAGGTTTTATTTTTAAATGAATTGAAGTGGGTTTTCTGAGTTGTCTCCTTTTGAGTTTAGTTCAGGTGAAACAGATGGAACATCATTACATGAAATAGTGGCAATCTGTAAGCAGACATTCTAGAGTCAAAGGACTTGTGTGAAACAAAGACAACTCAGTATTTGTTGTGTTTGAACAAAGACCCAAGATATTTTCAGGAATTTTTGTACCGATGACTCTCAACATCGCCCTCCAGTGGACATAGTGAGGACCATTAGAAAGCAGTTTCTCGTCATCTACTTATCTGGTCCACCTCTGGATATTGGCAAAGGATGTGTTTCATACAGTGTCTCAGAATGTAATTTAATATATAATATACAATAATGTATAATACAATGTACATTATTATACCATAATACATTTTTGTATTATTTGTAGTCACTTTTCTTCTGTGATAATTTCCTGTTTTAATTTATAATTGTTGAGGTGCAGTACTTTGAACTCTTTAATGTCTCCTACTTATCACCTAACTATACAATTTCTGGATATGTGTGTTTCGAATAAAAAATTACTAAAGCTCATTTCACCCCCACAGAAAATGACCGACCCACCTCACTGGTCCCAGACCTCATCGACTACAACATGCCTCTTACTGCCACCTACCTAAAACAGATGAAACTGCAATGCATGAATACCAACGAACAGGTTAGTACACAGGGGTGTTGAGGAACAAAAAAGGAACAAAAAGTTTTGTTACAGTAAAAAGATAAATAAATAAATAAATTCTTTAAAAAGCCACATTTCAAAATGGCATAAGAAAGTGTGTGGTCGCACCTGGCTAAAAGTATTTCTTTCTTTTATTCAAATGTCCTTTCGCATTTTCTAAACATCATTTTGTTCATTTAGTACATTCATTGTCCCTTAAAGGGTTTCTAACACTAAAATGTCTAACAGAAAAGTGTTGTACAGGCTAAAATAACAATGCAAATTCAGCACTGACATAAAATGGCATAAAATACTGTAGAGTAGTAAACTACCGTAGTTGCAACCTAGTTCTGAATAAATATTATGGTTTTACTTCAGGGTAGCATGGTGGCCTACTGGTTAGTACTGTGGTCTCGCATCTCTATGGCTGAGGGCTTGACACCAGAACTCTGGTTTCCCCTCACAGTCCGAATGCATGCACAGTAGGTTAACTGGCATTTCAAAATTGCCTGTAATGTCTGTGAGTGTTTGTGTGGCTTCCCATGACTCTGCATATGATAAGTGTTATGAAGAATGAGGGAGTGCGTGTTACTTCATCTCATTATTTGTATACTAGACAAATGTGACACAATTGTGCAGAAATGTTTTAGCTTAACCACGTTTTATCATTAATATGAATATATTACATTTATATTAAATAGAATTATGTGTTTGCTATTTAGTTCTGGCATCTGTAAACAAACACATTCTTGCATATCTTTTCTTTGTGCACCAAACTGTACTGTAAAAATAAATAAATATTGTATCCATATTATAGTACATGAGATTACCAGAGGCATGGTTATTGCTAGTAGAAACCTTGCTTCATTTAAAATACAATGTTAGAGTTATTCACTGTATAGAGATTTCTTTTATTGGCAATTTATATATTGTTTGGGGCCTATTTTAATTCTATCTATCTATCTATCTATCTATCTATCTATCTATACTATGTATATACAGTCTTATGCAAAAATTTTGGCACCCCTTGATAAATAACAGATTTTTGTGATTTTTCTAAATTGAAAAGATGTTAACACAGTCTCTCTTGGAAATGGACAAAAAGCACAATATTTTCAGCAAACATTGATGTATAGTTACTTCTTATGCCATAAATTGAACAAAAATAAAATATAAAAACATTATTATGGCACTGTGCAAAAGTTGGGGCACCCTAAGAGTTCCAGAGTCTCACATTCTTTTTACAAGGTTTCAGACCTTAATCAGTTCATTAGATCTGATGCATGACAACAGTTGTCATTAGTAAATGCCAATTTCAAAGCTTTACAAATACTTTAACTTTTCCAACCTTGTGCACACACATGCGGACACTCAACACCCATGGGTTGCTCTAAGCAGCTGTGTAAGACTCTGAAAATGGAATTTATTGATGCCCACAATGCAGAAGAAGGCTGCAAGAAGATAGCAAAGTGTTGTCAGCTTGCAGTTTCCACAGTGAGAAATGTAATTAAGAGATGGCAGTTCAGGGGAACTGTGGAGGTCAAAATGAGATCTGGAAGACCAAGAAAACTCTCGGAGAGAACTGCTCATATGCTGGTCAGAAAGACAAATTAAAACCTCCATTTGACTGCAAAAAACCTGCAGGAAGATTTAGAAGATTTAGCAGTGATGGTGCACCGTTCCACTGTTCCATGATGCTTGCATAGACAAGACCTTCATGGAAGAGTCAGCAGAAGAAAACCTTACCTGCGTCCCCATCATAAAATCCAATGTCAGAAGTGTGCAACAGAATATCTACAGAAGCCTGATGCGTTTTAGGAACAAGTGCTGCAGACTGATGAAGTTAAAATAGAACAATCAGCAAAGGCATATTAGGAGAAAAAAGGAGCAGCATTTCATTAAAAGAACACCTTGCTTGCATGGGGGTGGATCTATCGTGCTTTGGGGTTGTGTTGCCGCCAGTGGCACAGGAAACATTGCACGGGTGGAGGGAAGAATGGATTCCACTAAATACCAGCAAATTCTGGAAGCAAACATCAGACCATCTGTAAAAAAGCTGAAGCTGAAAAGAGGATGCCTTCTACAACAGGACAATGATCCTAAACATACCTCAAAATCCACTATGGAATACCTCAAGAAATGCAAGCTGAAGGTTTTGGAATGGCCATCACAGTCCCCTGATTTAAACATCATTGACAATTTTCTTAAAAGAGCTGTGCTCTGACGACTAAAGCATATTACAGAACTAGAAGCCTTTTGCAAGGAACATTGGGAGAAAATCCCAAGTACAAGAATTGAAAGACTTTTAGCTGGCTATAAAAAGCGTTTGCAAGCTGTGATATCTTCCAGAGGAGGTGTTACTAAGTACTGATTATGTAGGGTGCCCAAAATTTTAAACAGTGCCACAATAATGTTTTTATTTTTTTATTTTTGTTCAATTTATGACATAAAAGGTAACTATGCAATAATGTTTTCTAAAAAAGATTGTGCATTTTTCTCCATTTCCAAGAGAGACTGTGTTAACAAAATCTGTTATTTATCAAAGGGTGTATATATATACACAGTATATAATTCCTGCTCAAGGTAAAATCCATACAGTTCAGTAAATGTACAACAGGAGCACTGCCTATGGGCCGTAATTTACAGGACATGGTTGTCAAGGTAAACCTCTATAGCTTTGGTTGCCTAAGCAACAGTATATACCTGGGTGCCTGGAATAGCAGTACATGGGTTACTAATGTACACATCTCTGTGCACATGGATTAAACAAACAAACAAACAAAAAAAACATGATACTCACTTACTATGGAATGTGACCTAGACACATTTATTATAAGCATTTATTATAAGCAGTTCAAAAATATGACATTTGTACGATACATTTTAACATGTCTGGCAAAATGTTGTTATGCTATTTAGTACCATTGTAATCTGGCTGCTTCTAATATAAAAGTCTATGACAGCATTTTAACACCAGAGAGCAGTGTTCACCCATTCGTAGTGGAGCACACACGCTATGAAAAGGATTTATTTTTAATCACAAAACATTTTATTATTAATATGCATTAAGACCATGTGAACAGAAATACAGTCTGTTGTAATAATCACATTATTCATTTTTTAAAATCCTTCTCTATCATTCTACTACTCTCTCTTTGTATACTTTCTTGAGTACTCTTATAATCTCCACACCTACATAACCACTCCGACCCTGTAGCTGCAGGACCTTTCATAGTAATTCATTCATCATATGAATAAAGGTGAAAAGCTACATGATTTGCTGCAACACTATACTGATACCTGGCTTAGAGAGATGGAAGTACCCTAAACTGTCCTGAAAATTCCTGGGTGTAATTAACCTCTGTGTAAGAAGAGGGCGAGGAAAAGCCAAACAAAAAGACCGGAGTGGATGCGCATGCAGGTGGGAACGCCCACAAGCTGTCAATCATGCCGGATCTGGCTGCTCTGTCATTCTGACTGGGCGTGGTTTTACAGTGAGCGGTGACCCCGCCCCCTCGCTGTGAGTCCGCGCGAGCCTGATTCACACACCGGCTCTGTAAGGGAAAACACACGAAGGTTAAAAAAGCCTCTGACTGCCTCCGTAGGGGAATTCATGCGAAAATATTGGCGCTATTAAAGAAAGGTAGGAGATAAACGGATATATACACTTCATTAATTTTGAAGAGCTGCATAGTTAGCCCATTTGCCCGTCTCGTGCCACATGCTAACCTTTCTGACAGCTCGAAGTTACACCGCTATGACCTCAGAACACTGAACGGGCTTCACACAGCTAATGCGGCTTACCGTAAACACACTAGATATTTTTTATTATAGTAGCCAGAGTGGTTATTAGCCTAGAATATGGGTTATTGTTATAAATTTTTTTCCTCATGTCCATGAAAAACTTGCTGCATTGGAGCACTGTTTACATCTCACTGCTCACTAATGTCCTAATGTGTGTAGCTTGTTTTGTGTGTTATGAAGAAGATAAAAAATTTTATTGGAGAGAACATAATATTAGTATTTTTAATGTCTTATTTTTTATTTTAATTCATATCCAAATTAAACTATAATTACTTATGTGCAGTGTCCTATTTTCTTTGCTCCAGTGGGTTAAAAGGTTCTGCTAAAAGAGAAAAGCTTGAAAGTTTTTCCTTCCTGCACTTTAACTCTGAACACTATATTTTCAACATATTTTAAGGTTAGAGTATCTATTTTGATAGAGAGTTGATGATATCCTTCTGCCTTGCTGTTACTGCAGATATCTGTGTGCCTGAAACCTGACCGTGTGTAACAAGCATGCGTTTGCACTAGTCTAGGGTCCTGGTACACGCCATTTGCATTAAATCAATAAGTTCTGTGAGCGCCTGTATACGAGAAAAGAAAGAACATATTTCAGATACTATGGATGCACCAGCCCGAGCCTTCCCCCTCCAGCTTTTTTTTCTTTATAATAATAGTAATAGTAATAATAATAATAATAAAAATAATAATAATTCCTGGATTGAAACTCAATATTAGTCCAACATTACTTTTCTTTTCCAGAATCAGAGCCGAATTTCTGCACGTTTCTGTTGCCAAGTTATGTGTAACCGCAGAGGTGTGATGGCATCATGCTTTAAGACAATTATCATCTTGTGTTCACATGCCAGATCTGTGGATCACAGGATTAAAAAAAAAAATCTAGCATTTTGTTGTTATTCTGAAGAATTGTTTATTACAGGACATTTATTTATCCGAGAGTTTGTTAACAACTTGTTCCATACTCAGCAAAAATGTTGCATCAGTTGTATAATAATTAATCTAAGAGCATTGTATCAGAATCAAAATCAGGTTTTATTGGCCTCGTATGCTGACATACACAAGGTATTTGATTCCGGCTGTTGGTGTCTGTCAAAGTACAAACATGCATAACAATGCTTTTAACAATATTTTTAACAGCATTTTGTTTATAAACAAGACACTAGACATAATAAGTACACAACATTCAAGAACTATACAGATTAAATAAAGACAATACAAAGATCAGTTTGGCAGTCTACTTAACGTGAGTGTGCATGGTCGTGCAAGTAACCATCGTGTGCATCATATATGATAAGGGAGAGTTTTTATGTATGTCTGTATGTATGTATGTATGTATGTATGTATATATTTATTTATTTATAAATAAATATATTAGAGAGGGAGAGAGAGAGAAGTATGAGATAAGATATGCAATCAACTATTATTGTTATTATTTGTTTATTTTGTTAATTTTCTTTTTACCTAATCAATTCTCAATATTACAAATTTCACAATACAGTGCACATTTTTATTATCAATCTGAGAGAGTGTGTAGTGAGCTCAGGATGTTCTCCTAGACGAACGTTGTGCTGGATGCAGCATGTGTTTTTGTTTCTTAAAGACTTTATGAACATAGTGAAAAGTAGAATGACGTATTAGGACCCAGTCACAGTAGCAGTGGATTAAAATCCTTCATTTTAATCCTCCTACCAGCCATGTTGGAATGACTAGAATGTCTTTTCTGCACTTCCTCTCTCAGTCCCTCGATCCTTGTCTGCATCTCTCCTCATCCCCCATCCCGTGAGGCCAGAAGCAGCTGGACAGCAGCCCTCAGTGCTCAGTCCTCTCTCAACTCATTAGAGCATTTACCAGAAGCTCCCTTCTTCCTCTCGAAATCTGTTTGTCTGCTTTGCTTTATCCCTTCTCCCCACTGCTTAACATTTTGATCTCTGTTTCTGTTTTTCTCAACACTTTTAATCCAATTCAAATTCATTTAATCCCTTGAGCATGACTGTTAAACAAGTTATTATATTGTCATTGGAGAAATATTCATCTTTTTGAAAAGCATGAATAGACCTATAGGCTTAAGCTTCAGTTTTTCTCTACATCTAATATATGATCATTAATGGTATATGGAACACAAAAAGCATTATAAATTTTGGTACAATCTATGTCATGTCCCGACACCATAGATCCAACATAAAGGACTTTAAAACTTTACATGGAGTGCTGTGTCTCACTATGATGCAAATTAATTAACAGGCTCAATGTTATGTGATGTTTGTTTGTGTAAAGCACAGAAAATTAATAGTGAATGTGATTACTGTATGTCTCTCGAACTTCTATGTAACAGTCCTCAAAGCTTTAATATCACACACCAAGTTTACACTATGCAGCATATTCCAATAAATTTTTAATCCTTAAAATCAAATGTCAAATGAATAAGTTACTTAATTCAGTTTCAATTAAGTAACACTTGCTTCTTTGATTTGCACAATGACAAGTCAGAAATGTAGTCTTCCCAGACTTAATAGAATGGGTGTAAATAACAGCAAGTAACACAAAGACATGCAAGATTTAAACATGCAGAATTATTTATGTCTCACTTTCTTTGTGTCAGGTATCACTCAGCCTTTGACAGATTATTTACCATGTATGCATGACTGAAATCATTTCGCTGTCCATCAAATTTGAGAAAGCTCCATGTGGTAACTTTTAGTTGAGGTAAGAGTTTTCAGGACGCGTCTCCTGTCAGTAGGAAGCCATGCCAGTCAGCTTTTTACTTAAGTGCTTTGTCGCATTACATTAGAAGCTTTCGTGAAGTATCTCAATAGGGCAGTTTGAAGGGGGTGTGTATTGTAATCATAGGCCCAAAGGCCAGTAAGAATGCATCCATCTGTCTCTCTGTAGTTTTACTCCCCCACATACCTCCATATTTAATGCACACCCATTCGACCTTCTCTTTCTACAGCTTCACTTCATGTCTGCCGGTTACTATGGGAATTGATAAACAGTAAGCTAGAGGGGCAGATATAACGTAGTGTAGGTATGAGGCTCGTATATCCATTCTGAATGTGAAATTGGTATGCCCGTTATCTATTGTCTCTAGGTCTTCTTGGATAAGAGCACCGGAGGGTGAAGTAGTGACAGGGAGAGATGGGGAGGTGGTGGGGGTATGCATAGGGAGACTGCTAGTGATTTTTTGGGTGAGGGTATTGGTGGGGGAGGTTGAGGTGTTGTATTAAACATTCTACACGCATAGGCAAGCTGATATGTTGGTACATAGAGAGTGTTTAGGGTAGTCATTAGAATGAGTAAGAGTATTATGTAAAAAAGGAAAAAAGAACAGTGAGGAATGTAAGTACATTTCATTTGATGTAAACATATGGATAACACTGTTGTATCAAAAAATAAAAAATGTCAACAAAAAAAAAAAAGAATGAGTAAGAGTAAGGCTAAGGGATTGTGGAAGTTGTGTTTGTGTGTGTCGTGGGGAAGAAGGATCGTTATGGAGGATGGCACATGCATGTGATGATATGTTGGGGACTGATGAATGCTTGCAGCAGTGGCTCAAAAGCATTCATTGTAGATAGTACTCATTTACACTTAATAAAGCACATATCAGATAGACATGAGTTTTCTTTAAGGAGTGTTTTCAGATTTCAGGTTTATAAAGAATACTAGTAAAGGATGGTTTTAGACGAAGAATGAAGTGCTAATATTAGCAATGCCAGATGGCAGAGCTTGTGTGAATCTCTGGAAGTATCTCTGAACCAAAATATGCTTTTTTTGTCCATTTTAATGTTATAGCCATCCATCAAAGAGAGAGAGAAGTGTCTTAATTTCATGCCTTACACACAGACACACACCTTTGTCTTACTGTCAGCATCTTTTATTGACATGAGTATTGGTGGAGCCCATTTTATTAACTGATTAAAATCCAAGTGTATTTAAAAAAAAAAAAAGAGCTGCTGTTTTTGTTTTCTTGTGGCAACAAGGCAGTTGTCCTCACAAAGTCAAAAATGGTTAAATAATCCTCGGTCCCCATCAGTGTATAAAAATATACCCACATCTACAAGACACATCAAGCCAAGGCAAGCTTCTACGTTTTTTTTTTTTTGGATGTTGTTTCTAAGCCTACCCCCATCCCCTCCTTCCTGCATTGGCACTCATCCCCATCCACTCATCTCCATGTCATGATAATGTGAGCATCTTTGGGGAAATTTAAAAATAGGATTTTTTTTTCAAGTCACTCATAATTTAACATGAAGCCATTCTTCTCACTTTTCTTCCTTCCTTTCTCAGTATAATAGGAGCGGCAACACATTTTGATGAAGGTACATATTGTTAGAAGAGTGATGCCTATTTCATGGATAGTTTCTGACTTTTATATTTTCTTTATTCTTAATTATTTATATTAAGAAGGGTCATATTTAAGCTAGAGTAGAGTAAAAAGTCTGAGTCAATATACTTCTGCAGTAGCTAAAAATGTAGCACTGAAAATTAGTGACAGAAAACTTGATCATTTGTATAAGACCAACATCCGGTCTACTAGCTTTAAGGTAGCTTTTACACACGAGGTACTCATTTAATAGAAATTATGTGAATAGATATTTTGGGTGTTTTAAGCAGTTTGTTTTCTTCCCTCATCTTTTGCTCCTCCTTGCTTTCTCCTTCTAACTGTCCACCTCATCTATCCCCTCTGCACATTTCTCCATTTGTTCCACCCTGTTAGGATGAGAGTTCGGTGAGCAGTGAAGACTTGGATATGGCTGAGCCAGCATGGGGCTCTACTGAGCGCGCTCCAGCAGCAGCGCCCAGCGGCACTCCTGAGCCACGACCAGAGAGGAAGACCACGCCCCCTCGACCCAGCATTAAAGAGGAGGAAGGTTAGACAGTGCTCTCCATCAATTTTCTTCTCATTTCCTCTTTTTATCCAGTAGGGACAGCTCGTTTTCATGTCCAACTCTGGTCTCTCTCAACAAAACACATCACGCTATTATAGACTTCAATTTGAAAGACACAGAAATTTATAGCTTGCCCAGGCTGCTTATATGTTTTCCTGAATTAACTCATTTAGTGAAGAAACTGTGTTTTCATGCCGAAGATATGGCTGTATAACACTCAGGAGCTGCAGCGAGTTCACTTCTACCACTATATTATTTCAATAAAATGGATATATTAAATTATTTTCTTTTTGATCTACAGATGTTTTGAGCAAATTAAATTTAAAAAAGAAAAGATGCAATTAAATACTTTTACAACCAACTGCACAAGCTTTGCATAATTTATTAAAAACCTTATGGAAAATGTGTCTCCATATAGGATAATAGCAGCTTAATTACCATTAAATTTATAACAGAACTTGTTACCACATGTCTTGGTACTATTTTTAAAATAAAAAAGTTTTTTAAATGTTCACATTTTCTTTACTGTTTATATTTATACAGCCATATGCTGTTTAATGGATAGTGCCGCCTGTGTTTCATGCATATTAATTCTACTTTGTTAAGTAAATTAATAATTAGGGTTTCTAATAATGTAGTATGATGTACAGTAATCTAGAGAAAGTAAAATATATAATTGGATTAAATTGCATTAGCCTGGACACAGACTTTTGGATTTTACTGTATGATTAAAAAGAGTCAGGTAAGTGCCGTGTGAAGATCATTTTTGATGACGAGTCCATTACAACCTATTTTCAGGTCTTTGCTCTTACACTTGTCCATTATATACCGAATGGGTTCTTTTTAAATGACTGCCAGTGTTATCTAGAACCATTAACAGAAGTTTGAAGGCTTTCAGAAGCTTCATGCTATAACACTTAGGCTAGTTTAGACTTGCTGTTTAAAATTATGACTCAGTCTGTTTCAGGCTCACTGAGGATTTAAGTGAATGCTGGGCATCGTTTTGCATATGTGTACTAATGTATTTGGATAAACAACTATATTTTTAGAAGCATGAAAAAATAATATTTACACCTGCATTCCTTTATGTTACTTATGGCCTTTAATATGGCCAATTTTCACTTTTCTACTATCTATATAAATAAATTTCTTTTTAAGCATGTTTTTTACCTTTTTTGAGGGAAAACTCTACACTTACAGTATTTAATTCCCCTGTTTCACTGTGTGTGTGTGTGTCTTGCTTTCTCCCTGTCTCTTGTGGCTCCATTCCATTCAGTGCTTGGACTGATTGCAGCAGAGAGGACGGTTTTCTAAAATGGCTGCTTGGGGAGGGGCTGGTTGGTCACTCAGAGCCAGGCCGGGGAGAGGAGGAGCAGCTTGCACTGCTGATTTTGTGGGTTAATCCTGTGTCACCAGGGATGGGGAAAGAGGGCGAAGAGCAGCACAGAGGGCTCAGGCTTTCTTGCCCCTGAAAGAAAGCTGTGGAGAGTCCAAGGGGAATTATCTTAAAGAGAAAAGAGTGTTAGGAAGAATGGTCAGGGGTCAGCTCCAGGTCAGTAGGTTACTCTCATCTAGTGCAATAGCATAGAAGGGCCTATTTCCTCTTCGCATCGTTTAAGGAAGCTGTCTTAACGGTCACTACTGCCTGCCCACATTTGCTAATACTCTGCTTTTTTATTCCTGCGTGGTGTTTCTTTTTGTCTTTATATCAGAGTAATAAACCCAGCAGATTTTTTTATGTAAAACTTTAAGCTTACTGACATGCCATGTAACTGTAAGTATTTTTTTTTGTTCGTTTGTAAAGGTAATTTTTAGGAAATAGTCATAGACTTACTGGTGAACAGTACTGTATATTGTATATTAAGATATGTAAACAGTCAATGATTTTTACAGCTAATACCACATTCCTCACATTTATTTGCCTTTTAGTAATATATCTTGTATTTCTCTATTTCTTTCTGCTATGGTGCTTCCCTCTCCTCCTACACATACTGTAAGTGTGTGTTTGTAGGTGTGCACTATGTAAATTAACAATACAACAAGGTCAGCGGATGCTGATGATGCAGTGTATTGAATGCTTAAGACCACTGAATAAAATCCTGTCAGGTTTCAGATTTACGGAAAGGTGCACTCATTCACACAATCGTTATGTGCGAGACACTACTGATTTAGATTTGACTTAAAAATGCCTGTTCATGGGGCATTGTTTTTTGTTTTTTTCACAATTAATACATGACTAAAAGTTGTTCTAACTTGATCAAGTTTCCTTTTTTTACTTCAGTGTCCTTTAAATGAAATCCATAATCTACATCCATAATCTACATCTGCAGGTAAAATATGTAGAGTGAACAATTAATTTATTGTTGTAAATAAAAAATCCTCTAATCCTTACCATCATGGTGAAGTCATTTAAAGCATATATGTTTGTTTTGCTGTTTTTTTAGTTCAGTATAGTCAGGTTGCTGATTGAAGGGTGAGGAGTTTGAGTCCAAGGAGTTGGGTCCTTGGGCACGACCTTTAACTCTCAACCCCATACAACACAGCCACTGCGCGCAGTGCCAGTCCCAAACCTGGTTAAAAAAATAGGAAGGTAGCTACAGGAGTGTATCCAGTATAAAAATTTAGCAAGGTCTTGTGGATCAAATGGTCCGATGTGACGATAGATGGGACAAATCCCAAGGAAGAAAATAATTGATGATATTTTGATTAAATTGTATGATTTTTTAAATATTTTATTTGAACAAGTATATTTTTAAAGAGATATGTGGCTATTAACAAAATAGCTCTATTGAAGCTTCCTATTCAAGCTTTTTTTATCAGATACATTGTGTTTCAGATTTTGTCAGTTTGCTAAATAAAGTAGTCAATGCTTTACTTATAAACTATTGTCCACAAATCTTACACTGATCAAGATCCTGACCATCACTTATACCCTTTGGTCAACAATTAGAGACTCTTCCACAGAACAGTGTCCTTTTGGGGGGTTGACCACATATAAACTTAAAAAGCCACACAAAAAAAAAAAAACCTTTAAAGTGCATTCACTAAAAGTCATTCAAGACACATTGTGGCAGTTATTTAGGTTATTATGATAATGTCTAGACAATTGATATATTAATAAAAAATACAACATAGGTGTTGTGTGTGTGCATTTGGGGAAGCCTTGAATTGGGTTGTTGTGACAGGTTCTGATCAAAGAATTGCCTGAAAAGTATTATTATGCACAAATGCTTAATATTAATATAATTATAATTCACTGAATTATAGGATAGACAGTAAGTGCTAGCTTTTTAGTAAACTTGGAAAGCTTTGCACATGTTTATGTCATTATGATTATTTAGATGAGGTGATACTGAATCAGTTTTTAGGTCATCAATTTTGCTATGATTGTATGATTCTATAAAGAGCCATGCATATAATATTCAAAAGGAAAACACAGAGTTATCTCTTGGTTACAAGAAAATGATTGAACACCAATGTACATCCTAAAATGAAATATAGCAGAATATCTAGACCAAAAAAAGAAAAGTTGAAAAACTGTTGTAAAATGTGTGTGTGTGTGTGTGTGTGTGTGTGTGTGTGTGTGTGTGTGTGTGTGTGTGTGTGCGTGTGTGTGTGTGTGTGCGCGCAAAGAGAAGAGCACCGATGGTGCTGAATCCTGAGGGAGGTCATGTTGGGTATGGGAGCAAGTGTTGGATTGCTAACCCTTTCTGAAAGTGGAGAGAGGGGGAACGCATTCAGCAAGTGGGCTTTTTTTATGCACAACCTGCTATACGTGTGTGATCGACTATGTTGTCTATGTTTTTATAAAACAGGGCCATGTTTTTAGTATCTTGTTGATTATTAACACTATGCATGGAAAGAGCTGCAACCTCTTGCTTTGTTGCCTTTATTCTCGAGATACGTGGGTACTTTCTCCATCCTTGTCCTTCCCCCATCCACTTTTCTGTGCATCAGCTTGGGCTTCCCCATCTGCTGTTCTTTTTGTTTCTGTAACACTTGCTCTAATTCACCCTTTCTGATGAAGGCTCCAGATCCTCTCTTTCTACCTCTCCTTCCATCTCTCTCTTTCTCTTTCTCTTTCAGTCTGTCTCTCTTCCAGTAATATAACCCTGAACTGACTCACCTGACTGTAACCAATGTACATACACTCTCACTGAACTAGCCACACTGACAAAATGTAACACTATCCACTACCCACACCCATACAAGCGGAAATGCACATATGTGTATACACTTGCTTATCAAAAGCACATGTTAGTGAATGAAGAGGCATGTCAACACATAATGGCATAAAGTAATAAAAATTTTGATCATACTAATCTTAAACGATGTTAGAGGAATACACTTTTATGTTTTTATGTTAGTTATTGTCATTGTGTTAGTAAGGTTGATTATTTGGTAAAAGTGGATATGCGGGGGGAAAATCCTTGTTAACATATTGTCCTTCCTTTCTGTATCCCTTCTTCTTTCGTTATCCTCTCCTCTCACAGATGACTCCTCTTCTGAGAGTGCCAGCACTAATGGCCTTCCTCCCCTCGCACCTCCCATCGGTGCTGCTGTGGTGACAGCGGGCATTTCTGTGACAGATGGCATGGTTCCATATGAAGAGGTGACTAGCAATGGAACCACAGCACCACTGGACTTCAGCACCACCTCATCCTCGTCATCCTCAGAGGAAGGCCAGCAGCCTCTTAACCTGAGTGACAGGCTAGTGCCAGGCGTTACTCCCACACTTGCACCATTCCCTGCCGACCCTAACAGGAAGTACACAATCAAGACAGAATATGGCAACAAGGTGAGTGTTCTACATATAGGCCATGCATTGTCTCTAAATGTCACATTACCTGCTGTGGAACACTGTGGGATTTCGAGATTATGCTGCATATTCTCCACTAAGATTTCAGTAGGCGTAGAAGTAACAACTAGATACCAGGATTGTAAAATAAACACACATCTGAAATATAGCACTGAGAAATGGTTAGTGACTCCAGTTTGTGTTTTTATATGTAATGTTAAAGGAATTCATTGTTTTTTTTCCTGATATGTCTGATTCCAGTCTCCTCAGTATAGCTCAGGAAGCTACGACTCTGTAAAGACTGAAGCAAGCATGTGTGCCGAAGACTTGAATACGACACGCACTCAGGTCATGGATGATGACGATGATGATCATGATGACCATGACGACAGTGACAAGATTAATGATACAGAAGGTCTAGACCCAGAGAGACTCAAAGCTTTCAATGTGAGACCTTGTTTATACGTTTTTTTGATTATACAATGGCGGCCAAAGGTTTTGAGAATGACACAAATTAGTTTTCACAAAGTTAGCTGCTAAACTGGTTTTAGATCTTTGTTTCAGTTGTTTCTGTGATGTACTGAAATATAATTACAAGCACTTCATACTTTTCAAAGGCTTTTATCGACAATTACATGACATTTATGCAAAGAGTCAGTATTTGCAGTGCTGGCCCTTCTTTTTCAGGACCTCTGCAATTCGACTGGGCTGCTCTCAATCAACTTCTGGGCCAAATCCTGACTGATAGCAACCCATTCGTTCACTTCTTGGAGTTTGTCAGAATTAGTGGGGTTTTGTTTGTCCACCTGCTTCTTGAGGATTGACCACAAGTTCTCAATGGGATTAAGATCTGGGGAGTTTCCAGACCATGGACCCAAAATTTCAACGTTTTGGTCCCCGAGCCACTTAGTTATCACTTTTGCCTTATGGCACGGTGCCCCATCGTGCTGGAAAATGCATTGTTCTTCACCAAACTGTTGTTGGATTGTTGGAAGAAGTTGCTGTTGGAGGGTGTTTTGGTACCATTCTTTATTCATGGCTGTGTTTTTCGGCAAAATTGTGAGTGAGACCACTCCCTTGAATGAGAAGCAACCCGACACATGAATGGTCTCAGGATGCTTTACTGTTGGCATGACACAGGACTGATGGTAGCGCTCACCTTTTCTTCTCCGGACAAGCCTTTTTCCAGATGCCCCAAACAATCAAAAAGAGGCTTCATCCGAGAATATGACTTTGTCCCAGTCCTCAGCAGTTAATTCGCCATACTTTTGGCAGAAGATCAATCTGTCCTTGATGGTTTTTTTTTTTTTGGAGAGGAGAGGCTTCTTTGCTGCCCTTCTTGACACCAGGCCATCTTCCAAAAGTCTTCGCCTCACTGAGCGTGCAGATGCGCTCACACCTGCCTGCTGCCATTCCTGAGCAGCTCTGCACTGGTGGCACTCCGATCCCGCATCTGAATCCTCTTTAGGTGACGATCCTGGCGCTTGCTGGACTTTCTTGGACGCCCTGAAGCCTTCTTAACAAGAATTGAACCTCTTTCCTTGAAGTTCTTGATGATCCTATAAATTGTTGATTTAGGTGCAATCTTGGTAGCCACAATATCCTTGCCTGTGAAGCCATTTTTATGCAACGCAATGATGGCTGCACGCATTTCTTTGCAGGTCACCATGGTTAACAATGAAAGAACAATGATTTCAAGCATCACCCTCCTTTTAACATGTCAAGTCTGCCATTCTAACCCAATCAGCCTGACATAATGATCTCCAGCCTTGTGCTCATCAACATTCTCACCTGAGTTAACAAGACGATTACTGAAATGATCTCAGCAGGTCCTTTAATGACAGCAATGAAATGCAGTGGAAAGTTTTTTTCGGGATTAAGTTAATTTTCATGGCAAAGAAGGACTATGCAATTCATCTGATCACTCTTCATAGCATTCTGGAGTATATGCAAATTGCTATTATAAAAACTTAAGCAGCAACTTTTCCAATTTCCAATATATATGTAATTCTCAAAACTTTTGGTCACGACTGTACAGTGCTCAGCCATAACCTTATGACCACTGCGAGGTGAAGTCCTGCCATTCATGTTTATGTTACTTTGACACATTCCACCTACCTAAACATTGTTGTTGACCAAGTACTGTATACCTATTTATAAAAACTTTATTCAATGATAGCAGTTGCCTCTTTCAACAGGATAATACACCCTCTCATATGGTGAATGTGCATCAAGAATGGTTTAAGGAACACAACAATGAGTTTGAGGTGTTGACTTGGTCTCCAAATTCTCCATATCTCATTCCATTTGATCCATGGAGCCCTCACCTCTCAATTTGCAGGACTTTGAGGATCTGCCACCTATGACTTCGTGTCAGATACTACAGCACGTCTTCAGTGGTATAGTGGAGTCCATGCCTCGATGGGTCAGGGCTGTTTTGATGGCAAAAATATTAGGCGGGTGGTCATAATGTTATGGCTGACTGGTGAATTTTCACAGATACTCCCTTGATCTATCACTCTTGGATTTCTTGTTTTTTAATCTTTCTTTTAGTCTGTCTTTTTTTCTCTCTCCTTTCATTCTTCCCTCTGAAATGTCTGTGCTATTTTTAAAACTGTTATAGGACTGGGTTGTAGTTTCCTTTTATTTTTACCAACATTCATCTATATTCCTTTGTACTTTTCTTTTCATTTGAATTTCATTTTGCTCCTTCCATCTGCAGTTTCTTTCTGCCTTCCATCTGCTGTCAAAAACTCAAATTCACTGCCATTTCCTCTCTTACTCCCAGATGTTTGTGCGGTTGTTTGTGGATGAGAATCTGGACCGAATGGTTCCCATCTCCAAGCAACCAAAAGAGAAGATTCAGGCAATCATTGAGTCCTGCAGCCGCCAGTTCCCAGAGTTCCAGGAGCGAGCTCGAAAACGCATTCGCACCTACCTCAAATCTTGTAGACGCATGAAGAAAGGAGGCTTTGAGGTATAGCATTTTTAAAAATGTAAATATTTGTAACATGTATATATAAAAAATATGCACCCACTTGATTTAAGCTTAAGCTTGTGTAGGATTAAAAAATAAATTCTAAATACTAAAACGATGCCTTTGTCAGATTACTATTAACTTGCTGTAAGACATGTCCTGGACCAAGCATTAACATATTTAAAGAGCTTATTGCTACTATTTAGCAACTTTGACAATGCAGCAGCGTTTATCATTTTTGGTGTATTAACTTTCCTTTCACTTTTTGCCTGATTCGGCTTCTGCTCAGACACGGCCCACCCCACCACACCTCACCTCCGCCATGGCTGAAAACATCCTGGCAGCTGCCTGTGAGAGTGAGACACGCAATGCTGCCAAGAGAATGCGTCTTGACATCTACCAGAACCACGTGAGTGTCTCTGTCTTACAGAAATACACACAGGCAGAGTCACTGACAGGAAACTAAATGAGGGGAAAAAATGTAATCAGTGACTGAACATTCAACATTGCATATACATGACAAACTTGTATCAAAAAAGACATTGAATAAACATTTACTTATAGAAGAAAAAATACACTTTTATTAAGCTGTTATAGAAAACCACATCAAGATTTCAACTGCATTATTGTGAACCAACAATTTGCGGAAAGAAATTATTAAATAAATACAGAAACTACCCTGTACAAAATGTGTAATGTTTATTTTTTTTCCCTGCTGCTGCCCTCTGTAGGACGAGTCTATTACTGCAGACAAATCAAACTCCAGAGACCCAGCCGCTGTGGCCCACTCAGGCTTCTCATTGGCTGCTTCAGCCTACTCCCAGGACCAGCTGTACACCAATGGGGGGCTCAATTAC
Organism: Clarias magur; assembly: GCA_013621035.1. Taxonomy (NCBI): domain Eukaryota; kingdom Metazoa; phylum Chordata; class Actinopteri; order Siluriformes; family Clariidae; genus Clarias; species Clarias magur. The sequence continues at coordinate 124,456 of QNUK01000715.1, forward strand.
AGTTTCCGTGGTTACGGAGCCCTAGGCAACAACCTGCAAAGTAGTGCGACGGCACAGAGCAATGGTTAGAGGCTAAGAGCTTTAGAGGCAAAGTGTTTTCATCTGAAAGACATGCACGTCATCCTGCTCTCTCCTCTCACTCATTCGTATTTGTTTTCTCTCTCTCTCTCTGCCAGGTCCCACTGACTTGAGTATGAAGTCTGTGGGCTCCAGCTCCTCCTCCTCTAGCTCTAACAGTCACGGTCAGGGCGGTGGAGGCGGAGGAGCGTCAGCACAGCTGAGCCCGCCTGAAGTCACGGCAGTGCGGCAGCTCATCGCCGGCTATCGTGAGTCCGCCGCCTTCCTGCTCCGCTCAGCTGACGAGCTTGAAAACCTCATTCTACAGCAGAACTGAAACCCCCACACACATACATATGCACATACACAGACATACACTAACAAAACACACAATCAGATGTGCACAGATAGCAGCATACATGAATTGGGATATGCACACAGCACATTAAAATGTATATGTAGCTACATGGCCACAAGCAGTTGCACAGATGTACTACAAATACACACATGTACACACACAAACACACACAAGCACACACATACGTACACGTGCACAGTGTCCCCAATATTTATAGAGCTACCTACTACATTCTTCATGATAGCCTTATTGTTATTATAGTGTCTTTGCCCTATTCCCTTTGCCCTCAATTAGATTTGTTACAGGGCACAACTCTCTGTACAAGGCTTCGATAAACTACTGTTCTCTTAATGCCAAAGGCCATGATCTGAGGAGGCCTAATCTCTGAGGGTGTGCAGTTACATGACCAATACAGGCTTGATTTTAAAATGATGTCACTGTACAGAGCACAATCCATGATGCAAAAGCCATCCGATGGATGACTACAGAGGAACACTGCAGCACTTGTGGGAGATAGATTAGCATGATTCTACACAATCAGTTTGGTATAACACAGTATTGCGAGTGTGACTAGAGCAAAGAGATTATGCCATTTCCTGTGCATCTAGTTTGTATCATCACCATCCAGCAGTCAGAGACCATTATTATTTTTACAGCTGGAGATTATAGGGTGTGGGATCCTTTGCAGCCACATAGAGAGTTACACCATAGGTTATGCACTTATGTGTAAATGTAATTTAATTTAATTTAATTCATTTTAATTTAACTTAATGAAACTTAAAGCCCAATATAGGCACAAACGGATTGTCCATATGTATTGGTAAGGCAATTTTTTTTAAAGGCAATTCCAGTCTGCTCTTAGCCAGCTATGTGACAGGTTCACATTCAACATAGGGTTGAATGAGTTGAGAAGGAGCCACACCAAAAAATAGAGCACATATCATCCTAATCTGGTTTCATTCAGGTAGACATCCAAGTTCAAAACAAGTGTGCCCTACACAGTCTGTACTGTATGTTCCAGCCGTAGTTAGCTTCATAAAAAGTGAATCCAGGGGTATGTTTTTAAACAGGCTGCAATATACAGGATCCAGCATCAGGTGGGCTGACCAAAAGAATCTGTTCTGTAGAAAAAATAACACCATCAAAAACTTCCTCAAATTAGGATTTTTTTTTTTTTTTTGCAATTATTTATAAGTTACACATGGCTTGAACAGATATCGCATATAAAACTGATGAACAGACTGAAATTCATTACCGTAAATATACTTTTTTACAGTATAGTATCTTGCATAGTTATTTGACCCACTTAAACTTTTTGTAGCGAAGAATTCCCTTTCAAAATTTATTCATCTACCAATTGTCACCTTCCAGCCAGCTCTCTCTATCGTACTGTGAAGGGTGAAAGCTAACATGTTCTTCTTATTATGTACATGTAAATCCTGCTCCCTGCCACGTACAAGAGCTCACAGACTGTCATGATTTGATGTAATTTACAGGGACTGTAGAGTAATGTCTTCCCTTCCATCCAGAGCACATGGGAAATATTGCTCCTTTGACTCTAGGTATGGTTGATGGTGGCGTTGGTGGAATTCCTACTCACAATCTCCTGACTGTCACTAGTTTATGTTTGGCTCTTTTTACCACTAGTGGAATAACAGAAACTAAACTTTTTTTATATTTCTGTTCAATTATGGTCCACAAATCGATTTTAATTCCGCAAAAGGATTTAAATTCATTTTGTGGGCTGGATGACAATAATTTGTTGGCCTAGTGCCTGCCCACAGGCTGTATATATGTCTACAAGATGTAAACAGCAGACCCAGTAGGAAATTCTTGTCCAATAAGTGTGTAAAATTGCCATAGAGACAAAAATTTAGTTTACACTGGAGATACCATCAAAGATAAATCTGGGAATTTGTAAAATATCTAATATTTGATTAATACTACTGAGTTTGGGAGTAAGGTGCAATGTATATGATAATATTTTTAGTGCATTGTGTGAAAATTTCACACTTTTCACAACATAGTTAAATTCTTTACATAAGTTTATTCTTTCTCATATATAAAAACAAAACATACAAACAAAAACTATATTTAATTATTTGATTGATGTTGCCTGCTACAGATTTATAAATTCAGTCAAATGGGCATGTCAGACTGTTGGACATTATGCAAATGAAGCTGCGCTGAGATACTTACAACCCCCACTCTCGACCCCTCCTACACACCCCATTGCCTTTGCAACCCTTTATCCTCAGCACTGCAATGAGTTCTGGGAAATGAGCTCAAAAACAAAAAAATAAAATAAGACAAAATACTGCATTTCCCATGCTGCATTGCAAACAAATTTTGTTAAGTTGTGAATGCTGCTCTTGTTTTCTAACCTCATAACTATGTCACTTTCATACTGCACGGGGACCAATCAGAACCATCTGAGGAACTTATTTATGTACATATGCATAACTGTTTAAGCGAAGGGACCTAATTATCAGTGGAAATAGGCCAAAGCTTAAAAAAAAAAAAAAAAAAAACCCTCCATACTACTTATGTCATAATTCATGTGATGTCAGTCTTACCAGATAAAGGGTTTTGATTGGCTGGACACCTTAGTGATTTTCCGAACAATTTGAGGTTTAACACTTACATCTCCTACTCCGGTCATCAAAATTCAATTAAGTGATGTAGTGAACATAGCTATTTTACACCACATACTCAGACACAGAGCTCCCTTTCGCTTGTCTCGAGCCCCCTCGTTAATTTAAAAACATGTCACAGAGTTCAGGCCTCGCACAACAAGACACTGTATAAAATAAAGCAAAAGACAATCCTGGAAAAGTTAAGCAGTGTAAATTTATTTAAGATGTGTGTTTCAAGCCTTCAAGAGGAATAACAACCCTCCAATTGTTGTAGCCATAACCAGAAAAAAAATAGTATGAACCAGAAATCTATTCCTACTGGGGGTGTCAGGTAAGCGGAGCAATGCATTTCCACTGGTTTACTGTACTTGTTTATTTTAATCTGATGTGCGTGTAATTTCTATTCTTTTCAATTCCTTATATGTCTGAAAGATTTATAAAGTTCTTTATGTATGCCTCTAAAGGGAACTGACATAATGTAGACACTTAAACTTTAGCCAATTCTGAGTATAACAGGGAACTCAGACACGCAGAAGAATACAATGACAAAGACTGTGCAGGAATTACATCAGATTACATCTTAAAATAGTTAAAAATATTTAAGCACTTTATGGCTTGTTTAATTTAGTAAATGTCTTCAATCTGGATCATTGATTATAACATTGGAAAACATATATATGTTACTATACTCTTTACTGCTTCGGGTAATTTATTTATTTGATGAACATTTATGTAACACAGAGAAGGCAAAATGTCATTATTCTCAAAAACGCACATGTTTTAGCGAGACCTGCATCCAAACAGAAAATGTTGGCATCAGTTGTCAGACACAGTTGATGAAGGGATCGGTTTGATTTCCCACGTGTATTTTAGCAAGACCTGCGTACTGAAAAAAGAGTGTATAGTGATGAGAACACATAACAGTGCTGGTATGTCCACTTGCTCTACACGATCGTTTCTGTTCTGTTTTCTTTAGTCAGATTTCATGTGAAATAACTGTAGTAATGTATTTATGTTCGTATGTGTTTGAGAACAAGGTCTGAGAGTTGTGTAACTCTTCACAAGGAAAAATGCAAGACACATCTAAACAAACATGCTCAAAAACACATCGACAAAAAAACTTTGGAGGTAAAAAAAAAAAAAGAAGAAGAAATGCTATGACTTATTTTTTTATAAGTGCAGCAGAGGTCTGCAATCAAAATGTGGTAACAACCATTGCCTGTGTTCTTTTCATTTGTGGTGCTTTGTAAGATTATTGTTATTGTTCTTACTATGATTATTGTATTTGATTTGTTTCTACTCCTGTACCTGCCTGGAAACTGTAGGCTGAAGCCTGGTTTCTCTTTGTATACCAATGTGAAGCTTTGTATTATTTCTTTCTGGTTCTGACTCAGTGGAAGTGTGTGATGTTTACATGTACAGAGGATTAGATTCTTTTTGTTGTTAGTTTTTTTTTTTTTTCTTTTTGTTGAAGACCCACATACCCAGCCTCAGTTTGTGACTTCAAGTTGTTTCTTTAATCTTGTGCATGGAGGGGCAATGTTATGTAAGAAAGTTATAGAGACTTGGTTAAACCACTGTTAAGGTCCTTGCACACTTAAAATGCATAAAGTGATCATTTGTGACTGTCTGTCGTCGGTTCACGTTATTGTCCCAGAACGTGAGAAAACTCATTGTGCTTTTATTACTCAAGACATTAGTCTAGTACAACTGTTATAGAAGCCTGTTTTCATTTGCAGGTTTGTGTTACCTCTCTGTTAAACACTGTTCAGTTTTTTTGCACTTGAGAAGTGTGTTACTTCCTCAGCAGTAGTTCAGAATGAATCAGGGTTGGGATCCATGTGCAAGGGCCTTGAAAGGCGACATTTCAGTCCCTGATGGTGGATGAAGGTGCTGGATCAAAAAAAAAAAAGCAGAGAGAGAGAGAGAGCTTCTTATCAGCTCAAAGTGCAACACTAGTTGTCCTCCCCATAATACTCCACAATGGACCTGATGGTTAATGAGCTTCAAATGATTTTTATCACTACTTTCACAAAGACTTGAAATAAATATTGTACAAGTAAAGCCAGTGATGTAGAGGAAAGCATAGCCTCTGTCAAACTGCTCCAGTTAACTAAAGATTTTCAATGTGATTAAGGCCTGCTATGTTTGAATTTGCACTTTGACCTTTTGTAGAAGCTTCTCAGCGATTTTAAAAGCCATTCCCCTCATGTTGTTTGCCCATATGGGGAACATAGGAACCTCAGGAACTGTTGAATCTCTGAGTTTTTTTTTTTTTTTTAAATCCAGGCCAATATGTCCTGACTGACCAGTCCTCGTGCTCTCTCTCAGCTACCACATCATTTATATCGAATTTGCTATATATCCTTTTTATATTTATTATTGTGATTTAAAAGTGGATCTTCTTTTCAGTACATGTGGCTGAATATTTTAATTCTTTAGAAAAGTGTTGATAATATAAATATATATCTGAATATATGTGAAGCAACTAAAAGATGGAAAACATGGCAGGTAATTCCATTTGTTTGTTTCATGCAAAAAAAAAAAGGAAGAAAAAAAAACTCAGGTGGGAGAGTTTCCCACCTTTTACATATCACTTTGATGAGACTCATTATTGTCTAAAAAAAGACTTTTTACATTTTCAACGTGGTGTCGATGTTACAGTCTGAAAAACTGTCGGGTTTTCCACCTGCTGCAAAGTTGCTAGTTCCTTTCCTCCAGAGGTGTGTGTCACTGAGTTGCTAAATAAAACAGTGAGCTGTATGGTGGTCTTGACTGTTTTTTTTTTCTCTTTTCAAAACATGCAGCATTAGTCTTACCAATTATATCAATTTAGCAATTACATAGAGTAACGTGGTGAAGTCTTGAGTCAGCCCATATGGTATTTTTATAAATATCTAACTTGAAAGTGAACCAGTAAGAAACAGGTTCAAATGAAAACAGATAATCAGTCTGCTACTTAGAATATTGGTCATACTGAATGCTGAGTGGTTGGAACAGATGAGAGTGGAAATTAGATTGCTGCTAAGGTTACCGTACATAACCAATTTTTAAAGTGTGTATTTAGGCACTTTGCAGCCAGTCATACACTCTTGGATGTACAACCCATTGTCAGTGGTGCGGTACTTTTCAAAAGCACAGAACTGTACCCTAATATAGAGAAACAAATTTGTACCAATTCTGTTTGTACCATCAAGGGCATTATTTGTATCCAAAATGTACCTTTTGTTTTATAAGTTTGGTAATACATTATTGTACAAATCTTGTCCTTGAAGGTACCAGCCCAGTGACAAGCCCTTTTGTACATTAATGGTGCTAATGTGTCGCTTTTTGAACTATAAAAGATAATTTTCCTACAGAGTAAGACATTCAATCAATTTATTATTAGTAACTATGAAAATATATCACATTCATATATTTGAACACTGCCTTAGATAACAGGTAAAATACATCTTTCAGGTTTACAATAAATAAATATTTTAAAACACTTCTATTAGCTGCAAAACCTTACACAAAATACAATCACACTAAAATGGTACAGTATATAAAATACTCTTTTAAAATACTACTTTTGCTTCCCGCTCTCCGTTCTGAAAGAAAATTCCTGCTGCTATTATGGCCAATCTGTGTTATGTTGCTATGCCTAATAGTTAACACAGCAACTAATCATTCATGAGTCAGTAATTTTGGTGGCTTTATGCAGTTGTGAAGAGTAAATTCCATATTACATTGATAGCTACAAACATTGACTGTATCTATTATAATTTAAAAACATTTAATAAAAAGCTTCCAGAAGTACATTAGGCAGTGGAACCTTGGATTGTGAGTAACTTGGTCTGGGAGCGTTTTGCAAGACAAGCAAAATGTTTCTAAAATTTTTAATAAAAACTTAATAAGCGAACGCCTTGATATACAAATAGTACGTATGCTTTTTGTCTGCCAAGCGTCACCCAATCACAACTGAGCTAGTGGTTCTTTTCTCGTGTCCTACAGAATTATGGGTAATCCCATGATGGTCTCAGTGTGTGTGTATCACTTATATAGTCAACATCCGTGCATGTGTATACTGTTTATTATAACATTGTGACCGTGTGTGTGTGTGTGTGTGTGTGTGTGTGTGTGTGTGTGTGTGTGTGTGTGTGTGTGTGTGCGTGGGCGTAAACCAAAAGCAAGTGTCATTAGAGAGTTTAATCTGTGTAGATTATTATTTTTTATTATTTTTTTTACTTTATATTGAATTAATTATTTTTATATGAATATTTTTGGGTTGTGGAACAAAACATCTGAGTTTCCACTATTTCTTATATCTTTTTGATATACAAGTGTTTTGACATACAATCACGCTTCCAGAACAAATTATGCTCGCAATCCCAGGTTCCACTGTATTTTGTTTTTACAAATATTACAATATATGTTTTTGTTTTACATAATATATTCCCTGTAGTTTTTATTTAACTGTTATGATAATACATGTTTAATCTAATTATTAAAAAATTCACATGTACATGTAATACAAAGGGAGTAATTTGCTAAGGTTACTGTATCATTGACGTTAGAACAATTACTGTATGTACCTTCAATTCAGTTGTACCTCATAAGATTTTAAATTGTATAATCAAAGGCCTTTCTGTGCCATTAAGGGTACATTTATTGAAAAGGTACAAAACTGTTCTTTAAAGAATATTTTTTTGTGAAGTAAAGTAAAACATTTGTTCCCATTTCTTTAATCTAGATCATTTTTATGGCAAGAGTTACCCTCAGTCAAGTCAGCCAAGGAACTTATCCTTAGGGTCACACAAAGTTTTTTTTTCAACAAATATATTCAAGCATTAACCACAATTCCATGTGAAAACACATCCCTCCACACCAAACCCTATTTGATTTCTCAGTTCAATGTGTCAGTGTTTTTTTTATTTTTCATTGTTTGGCAGAAGAACGTAAGCTTTCCTTTGCAGCCCTGGAAACATCTCTAAAAGGTTAAATAGTGGTGAGTGGGACAAGGAACAGGGACAGATGATTACTTTTGCACAACATGTTCAAACTCAATTAAGTTGAAATGGCAGGAGAATTATCAATTAGTAATATATGTTAAATCACTTTTTTCCTAAGGGTTAAGTAGGCCATTCCCCAGTGAATCAAGATGTTCATTCCCTGTTATTCACTAGTCAAAGATTGACTTTAGCTGATGGAAGAGTGTAATGTGCTTTTTTTGGTTGGTATATTTGGATACTAAATCGTCTTGAGACCCAGAAATTGCTTTTGGCGCCAGGTAATGGGGTCACTGTGTTCCTGGGTGTGTTCGCTGGTGAGGAGTCAACTGGTCATCTTACAGAAAGTTCACTGGTGTTTTAGCAAGTATTTTCCTTTGGCCATAAATGTACGATAAAGTGATTTAACAGAATATTACACTGTAATAATTACACTATGTAACAAATTTTCACTTTTGTTCTGTTCCTGGGTTGAAAGTGTGTTTTCCTAACCCATTAGGTCTAGAACAGAAAGGAAATTGCTGTTATTCCAGAAAAACTTTGCTTCTGTGACCGGGACAGTGAAATTTTGAAAATCGTGTGTTTTCGAGCTTCCTCCTAGAATATAGTACACTCATAAAGTGCTTATGCCACCGCTGCACATCAAGTTAGGCCTCATTAAGCAATTTGTCACTGCTCTTGACAAGGAGTCAGCAGCATTTAAATACCTCCAAGATCTTTTTCCAAAGCTGTCCGAGGCTAAGGTCAGGGCTCGTATCTTCGTCGGACCACAGATCAAGAAGATCATAGAATGTGAGGATTTTGCAAAGCTGTTGAACAGGCGGCTTGGAGCAGTTTCGTTGCAGTTGTTCATGGCTTCCTAGGTAATCACAAAGCTGAAAACTATGTGGAGTTGGTGCTGACTCTCATAAAGAATTACGCCAAAATGGGATGCAGAATGTCTCTGAAAGTCCATATCCTTGATTTGCATCTCGACAAATTCAAGGAGAACATGGGCGCTTACTCTGAGGAGCAAGTCGAGCACTTTCATCAAGATATATTGGACTTTGAATGTCGTTACCAAGGACAGTATAACGAAAACATGATGGGGGACTACATTTGGGGGCTACTTCGAGAAAGTGATTCACAGTACAATCGTAAATCTAGAAAATCTATGCATTTATGAACCTTGTTGAGTGGTTTCCGACTGTGTTTGTCTATTCCTTGTGCAATTTTTGTTTTTACCTGATCATAATGACGAAAATGAAAAAAAATATTTTATTTTCACAAAAAAAACTAGTTTTCTTCGTGCTGTTGTCATGAAAGCAAAGTTTGTGCTTAATGAAGTCATTTTTTCACATACTTTAGACATAAGCAATTGAAATATAACACTTAGAAGCCAGGAACAAAAATTGTGTTACATAGTGTTATAATTGTTTGAATACACACTTTATTATCTTAATATTAATAATATAAGGTATTTTTTTTATGGATGATGACATCAGAAACCTGCAACACTGTGCCGCAGAATTTTCGATTTGAAATGCTCCTACTGTACATACAGTACACTGCCTTGCAAAAGTATTGATACCCCCTGAAATGTTTCATATTTTGTCACATTACAAAACACAAACGTAAATGTATTTTATTAAGTGGCACATAATTGTGAAGTGGAAGGAAAAGTATAAATGGTTTAAATTAAATCCAATTAGGAATCTGTAGCAAGACTTGTTCATAGATGCTCCCCATCCAGCTCATAGCTTGAGCTATTTTGCAAAGAAGAATGGGCAAAAAATTCACTCTCTGCTAGTGCAATGCAAATAGTTACATACCCCGAAAGACTTGCAGCTGTAATTGCAGTGAAAGGAGATTCTACAAAGTATTGACTTAGGGGGGCTGAATACAAATGCATGCCACACTTATCCGATTTTTATCTATAAAATAAATTATAAAAAAACATTTATAATTTTCTTTCCACTTTGTTGTCGGTCCTTTATGTAAAACCCCAATAAAATACTTTTAAGTTTGTGGTTGTAACATGAGTACTTTTTGCACTGTATAACAAAACATTGCTGAATGTTATAGATTTCACCAGCTGCTACTGAACTCCTATTCGTTTCAACTACCATCCAGGTACAGTAGAGAGCAGCAGTGTGACAGAGAGTGAGCAGACAAGAAGGGTTTGTTTGGGTTCACTCAAACAAACACACACGCACCACTGGTTATGTCTGCAGATGAACTTCAATATTAATTGATTTTAGGTAGATTTAATTCTATGACAGGTAGACAGGCATTTCATTTATTATTTTTTCCAATATTATTTTTCTTGTAAAACATCTTGTGAGTTGGAAAATTTTACATATTATTATTTGACTAATAAATGATCTGATCATTTATATCAATATGCAGGGAAAGATACACAGAATTCAAATTAAATGTCCCACTTTACGAATATTCACCCTTCTGTATATTTGCAAAGCATCTTTACAGCTTTAAATTGCACAAAAACAGCTTTATAGAGGTGACAGTGGCAAGGAAAACTCCACTGGAGGAACAACACTGATTAGGAATCCTGTCCAGTTTGGGGTTATCCTGTAATGATATGAGATGTTATAGCCCACTAAGTGTTTGGCACAATTCATCCATTTAAGTCATTATTGCTCAGCAAAGGTTGTCATTGTCATGACATTTCTGGTCATTGCTGTAAGGAAAGTTCCATTACTCTTGCAACTCTTACAGACACATGTGCAATCATACACTATGGGTTATTTGGAACCAAAAATCAGCCTCGTATGCCTTTTGTGTGGGAAGCCTGCCAAGCACAGGGAAAACCCACAAACACAGACCAGAGGCAAGATTCAGACCCCCAAACCTGGAGGTAGGAGGTAATAATGCTTACCACAAAGCCACCATGCAGCCAATGAGTGAGACACAGGTCTACATTACTGTATTTTAAATGGATCACAGTGAAAGGCATTTAGCAGATAGCCCTCAATATAAATCCACATATTTTCTAAGTGCACAACAAATGAGCTGAATGTAATGAGTGTTTTAAATCTACTGTACTACTCATTACTGATACCAAATGTCTACTCTTAGTTCTGACATCCAGAGTCAACACGTTTTTTTATTTTTTTTTATTTCACTAAAGTTTGGAACAAAGTAAATTGGTACAAGCTTGTTAACATGGGGAAGGACGTGGGGTGTGTGTGTGTGGGGGGGGACAACCTGTACACATCTTTCATTATGGTCAAGATAAATTGTGCACAAACAGCAACCGTTCTATTCCAATGAACACATCTGCAAATGTACTCTAAATTTGTGTCCTTGGTGTCCTAGACACTGAATGAAACTAACTTTTTAAGTTTTTAAGAACATTAGGTTCATCACCGCCGTAGTCAAAAACTGACTGGGTGACAGGTTTCAATGGCTGGATTACTCCAAGCATTTTCAACGCTTTAGTGGGAATGATATCATCAGATGAGCCAGAGCCCGATTTAAAGCTGACAATAGAATTATTTCAACCAACTGTAAACATCTGTTATTTCTTCATTAGTGTTGCTGCTGTTGTGAGTCAGAAATCAGGCCACTATTTTTCTCCACAGTTATCTCAGTGCTTTTTGCTCCCTGTGTGGATATGTTTGCCATGTTTGCAAAGGCTCAAAGCAAAATGATTCCACTTGCCACGTTTTTCACTGTTTGCCCCTGGCTGGACATTAGCCTCATTCTCTGTGTGCCCTATTTTCACAGTGGTTACATCCTTCCGTAGGTTCATTTACTCCAACCTTGCAGTGTCCCACTGTGTGTTTTTCTTCATCTTTATGTCACACTCTTCAAACTGCCCTTAAATCTAATCGAATAACTGCATACACAACCTCTGTATACATTTTTACACAGCACATTTTTATGAGACCTAGACCTTAGACTTGCCTTGTGTGATATGAGATCCATTTAGCAGCTTCTCTCTCAACATGTGAATAAATAGCAAAAATTATGATTATTTGATCACTGTTAGCAAAACACAGTCTTTTACAATCAGCAAAAAATCTGCGATGAATTGACACTCTGTCCTGGGTGTACCATGCCTCATGCCCAAGTGTGTTGCTACATATTGTTTAACTTTTGATTTGTTCCTCTGCCATTGAGGAAAACACACTTGCCTACTGTAGGTGAGCTCACTCTCTGGTGGACACCAGCAACATCACCTACACAAGGCTTTATGCCAATCTCTTAACATAACATTTCGCTCTGCAAGGAGCATCCTCTCCTAATGCACATCGCTTAGAAATCTGTCAATGAAGCTGCTGCAACCTCAGCACTGCTGTGCACTCTCTGCAGGTTCTACAAAGTTAATATTGCCTCTCCCAGTGGTGTGTGTGTGTGTGTCTTCTCTGAGTAAATTAAGTGAGCCAAATTCCTTTTGACATTGTTGGCAGCACCACAGTCAGTTAAGGGATTGAAATAGAACACTGGATCTAGATTAATGCCAGAGTTTATTGCTAGTTGAAACTGGCTCTGAGAAGTTCTCCTGAAAGTTGGCTTTATGACAGTGGTATATATTACAATTATTGCTTCATATGTCACAGCATGGCCATATTGGAAGGGTTTGGCATGTATTCTGCAAAATGTTTTCCAAGTGATTCTCACTGTCTCTGGTGGTTATGCAAAGCACAGAGAACCACAGTTATATATATAACTAGCATTTGCACTTTAACTTCAACATCATTTGAACTTTGTTTTTTGTTTGTTTGTTTTTTTCCTGTTGAATGGTTATGTTGCTAATGTATTTACTTGCTGTAGGATATGTGAGTGATTTCATTTTGTTATGAGCAACAACAACAAAAAAACAAAGAAAATTACAAATCAATCAAATAAGTTACACTCACTCTCCACCTTATTAGAAATATCTGTATACCTGCACATTCATGCATTTACTGTATCTATACATCCAATAATTTAATGCAAAACAAACAAACACAAATCAAAGGCAGATACAAGTCAAGAACTGTAGTTAATGCTCACATTAAACAGCAGAATGAAGAAAAAGTGATCACTTCTGATCACTTCTGCCAAGAACAAGAGTCAAACCTGATGTAGTCAGATTGTAGCTCATCCACCTCTAAGTTTAAATTGTTGCACATTCTGAGACACTTCTGCTTACTGTGCTTGTAAGGAGTGCATTTAGATAGATAGATCTATAGACAGACAGACAGACCGATACTTTATTGATTCCAAAGAAAATTCCAGACATCTAGTAGCAATGGAGACTGTAACACAAAGACAGGCTTGTAGATGTGATTGCACATCATATATCTTACATATAGCCAGCGGCCACAGGGTAATGTGAGAACTAGTGCAATGTGAAAAATAAATATTGAAAGTGTTTGGCCAAACCTGCAATGACATTGTATCCACATACAGATACTTCAATATGGAGTTGGTCCCCCTTTTGAAGCTATAACAGCTTCCAATCTTCTTGGAAGGCTGTCCACAAGATTTTGGAAGATTTATGTAGAAATTCTGTGGAGCATTTATGAGGTCAGGCACTGATGTTGGAGGCACTGAAGCATTCAGCTTGCCCTTCACTGAGGATAAGGGACCTGTCCCGAACAGTGACAACAGTGCAAAGAACAGCATCAAAGTGACACGGACTAAGTCTATGCGTATTGGCAGTTACGCCAACTGAGTCTAAGCTAAAAGAAAAGAGAGTTAGGCTGTAACACCTGATATAAATAGCAGAGGAGTCTTAAGCCTAGAGCTCCCAGTCCCCATTCTCATGCCCCTGTAGAGAGGTGTTCAAAAGCAAAATGGCTAAAACACATGTTTAAGTTACTATAATTTCCTGTCAGCTAAAAACCTGTCTGGTCATTCTCCTCTGATTTCTCATTAACAAGGTCTTTCAGCAGATCCTCTATACACAGGATGCTGTTTGTTAACGGGAGCTCTTGACCAATGTCTTCAGAATGCTATACAGTACATTGTGTTGCTGCCACTGGATTGGTGTTTGTAATAACGTGGACAAGTCAAAAGCTGTAACCAGACATTTACGTACACCAATCATTACCATGCATTTTATAATAAGCATATTATCACTCACTCATCATCTATACCACTTAATCCTGTATTCAGGGTCACGGGGGGCCTGGAGCCTATCCCAGGAGACTTAGGGCATATGGCAGGGTACTCCCTGGACAGGATGCCAATCCATCACAGAGCACAGACACACACTCACTCATTCACACACTACGGGAAATTTGGGAACGCCAATTAGCCTAACCTACATGTCTTTGGACTGTGGGAGGAAACCAGAGTACCCGGGGGAAACCCACCAAGCACAGGGAGAACATGCAAACTCCATGCACACAGAGATGGGAATCAAAGGTGGCCGGGGATCGAAGGCAACAGTGCTAACCACTACACCACCATGCCGCCCCTAAGCATATTATGATTTAATAAATTTTATTAATGAAAACATACACAAAAATATACAAACTGCACACCTAATATTGGTTCAATGTCCCTTAACAAGTTTTACCTTTAGTAGATGCTTTAGATAACCATTAACAAGCTTCTAGCAGAATTCTGCCTGGATATTTTACCACTCTTCAAATACCACCAAATTTTTACCACCAACGTTTTGGTTTTCTGACATAGACCTACAGTTTAAGAATGGTCCACAAGTGGATTTACACATTCCACAACCAGTTTTGATATGTGTTTGGGGTCATTGTCAATAACATTTCGAGGCAGTTCTCCTTCTACATGATCCCATCCACTTTGTGCAATCTCAGTTCCATTGGCAGCAAACATCTCCAAAGCTTTTTGCCAGAAAGCTTTTCTTTGTCCATTTGGTTAAGTTGAGCTTAAAGGTGTTGATTTGTCAGCAGGGGCCTTACTTGACTGTAGATGGCGACACTGGCTTTCCAGATGTTTTCAGGTCATGGCAGGCCTTTGCCTTGTTGGCTCTTGGGTTTCTTCTGACCATTTTAAACCAATTTTCTTTCAGCTGAGGATGACAGTTTGGGACTTCTTCCAAACCAAACCAAACTGCCTACATGACCAATAACTTTTAAGCATGTACAATTGTATTAACTTATCTTGGGATTGTTTCCAAGAGACATTCATTCTTATTCTGAGATCTGCACTGTGCCGTCAGCCTTTGGTGTTGGTAATCCAAAGAGAGGTCTCAAAAACCCTTTTACGTATGTTGGCACAGAGAAGTTACCAGCTGGATTCAAACATGGTCACCTCTGAATTAAGATCCAAGGTGTATGTATATAGTGTATTTATACATTGAGTGTATTTGACACTCCATGTATAATTTTGACCCTGTGTTGATTGCAAAAAAAAAAAAAAACTTTCTTGTTTTTTTCTATTAAACAGTATACAATCAATCTTGTGGTCTTGAAAACCAACCAACATAATTTTCTGATGTTTCCATGCAAATCAAGCTAAGAATTTCTAAGAATAAGGGGGAAAAATCCAATTTCCAGAAATATTGTATTAATCTTTCATACCACATTAGACATAATGATAGTAACTCTATATAACCATTACTATTATTTAACCACATATACAGTGCATGTAGTAGTGCAATCTTGCCAAGATGTTACACTGTATAATGTAGGTCAAATGTGTGTGATTTAAATTAAGCTTAGCAGGTCAGTCAGCAAATTAGTTAGGGCTACAGACTATGCTTGGTCAGTCTATTTGGGAGGCTACCAAAAAGGAACAGGACATACTAAACCAATGGTTGCTTTATTAAGTAAGTGCTGGTTGGGTAGAAATATATCCATATGTATCCTCTTGGCAGTCAGACATCCGACGCAGGCTGTATAGTAGTACAAGTAAAACATTTATGTGTGAACCTTCCAGAGTAAGATTGTTTCAGATATAATTTTACTCAAGCAGCACTTACTTAACAAAGCAACAGTTGGTTTTGAATATCCTGTGCAGATGGATTACCGAAAAGTTGATCCAAAAATACTCAGTCCTCATAATTAAGTGGCTGACTAAACCTCAGAGCAGTCTTGCATAATGGAGTGTAGGAGACCTTTGGGATAACTGTGACACAACATGTACCATGTTGTTTCTTGCCACATTGTTGCAGTATATTATTATACCAGAGACAATATAGAGAAAACAGTTAATATCAGAACTATGTTTATTCCAGATTCAGCTTTTATTTTTGCAACATGATATTATCTATATGTTGTGTTTTTGTTTTGATGTCTGTCCTAGATTATCTGTACATTGCTGTACAGTATCGACAACGTAAAATTACATCTGCTCTGACTGGACATTTTATGAATGGAGTGACCGGTGATTGAACCCATAGTTTAGTGTCATTCTGTATCTGAATGTTATTTCTGTATATGAACATTCATGGGTATGAATAAATGGAGAGGTTTTTCCCCATGAGGTGTCCTCATAAACTTTCACCCACTTTCCTGCTGTTGTCTGTCCATCATTATTTATGTCATACTCAATATAAAAGTCTGTTGCTGTTTAAACTGGTCAGCTGTTGACAGAAGCAGAAGTAGGTCAAGGTTTGTGTATATATGTGTGTATCATGTCTCCACATGAAAGTGCATGCATAGATAACGGGTAGTGCAGAACAGTTCAGACAACTTCCTAGAATGGGGCCAACTCAGGCAAAACTAGATTTATTTTTAAATCAAATTCCAAGTAATGTCTTTTTTTCTTCTTCTTTTTTTTAATCAGCAGCATTTTTTATCATTTGTAACACATAGATTTTTGAGGAGTAACATTTTAAGTTTTGGAATAAGTGTGATCAAACAACCATGTCCTGTAACCAAATTAAACATTTTACCAAGGACATGCTGTCATGTTTGGCCTGTCTCCCCAGTAATCATGCAGTCTGGAACTAAAAGCATGCTTGCTGCATTCAGGATGCCTGTTGTTTATACATCTGTTGCTAGGCTCTAGGTGGATCATAATCGGTGAGAGAAATGTAATACCAGTAGCACACAACATTCGAAAGTAGAGAAACTAAGATGTCATTTTTGTTAATGGAATTAGCCACCATATCATTCCACTTTTAGCATTGAAAGTGTAAAATTGGGCAATGAAAACATTATAATTGAGTATTGATTTACAGAGTATTTCTGTAAGTAGAGCCTATTGGATATTGATGCATCTGAAAAACAGCCTGTCGCATGCATTTATGGAAGACGACCAAATTTGCCACCAATCACCAAATTGTTTTATTTTGGGCTTCTAGTCAATGGTGGTTCAATGCACAAACAGGTAACATTAACCTAAACCAATCAATAAGTGCCAAAGGGGAACACAAGTAAGGGTCAAACAAATAAGCACTTTGGGGAACAAAGGCACAAAAGAGGGTAATTTCATGATGAAGCCATAAACAACAACAACAACAACAACAACAACAATAATAATAATAATAATTATTATTATTATGTATTTATTTTTTAACTCTGTGGGCAGTAATCAGGTAAGTCAAGCTAGACAACTGCAAGAGAGAGTGGAACCTGATTAAAAAATAGGACCAGGACAGCCATCTATTGAAGATATTTGTGACCCAGTCTGTGAAATACTTTTTTTTCCCTGATTCACTGTTTTCTGCATAAATTCATACATAAGACTGTTTTTATGTAGAAAACAGTGGTTAAACTGTGGGTTTTCACATACTGGGGTCACTATGTCTCCAATAGATATCTGTCCTGGTCCTATTTTTCCAAACAGGTGTTGTTATATAAAAGGCATTAGCTGTGGATGGCCGTTCTTAGCTGACGTATTTTAATCAGACTGAAGCCTGTCTAATCCTGACCTCTATGTTCTTAGGCAAGCTTAGGGCCCTATGAGGCAGAATGCAAGCCTGGATCATGGAATTATAACTATTTGGACACATTTGGATAAATTAGTTTTTATTCATTTTTATAGCTGCAGTGAATATATCAACTTTGGTTTATTCACATCATATGTAGCATTTTGTTGTAAAGCTGCCAATTTCAGCTTGATGCAATATTTATACATAAAAAAAAATTACAGCATTTTTTAACATTGGACCAACATTTTCTTGCCATATTTTCTTTCTTTTCAAAATGATATGAGCATCTCAAGTTTGCTATTTTTTTTAGCAGTGGAGTTTTGTGTTTAGTAAAAGGAGATTAATCAATTGTGCAGTTGATGCAGTAATTGTTTTTCTTTTAGAGCATGATTTGAACTCTTGCAAGCTGCATGTGTCAGGGAAGGATTAGCTGTGATCCCATGAACTTTGCACGTACATATCGAACCAGTTGTAGTGACACAGACGTTTTAAACTTTTTGCTATGGCTCTATAGCTTGGTCAATTTGAAAGCTGTCCAATAATGAGTCGTTTGTTTAAAAAAAAAAAAAAAAAAAAAACGTACTCAATGGTACAACAACTGGTTCAAATTCCTTTGGTGTAAAATATCTGGTAGTTGCCAAGCTTCAACATTAGCAAATGTGGAGGTCAAGGATTGTTTCACTACTCAGTTTGTCAACTATTTTAGCAACAGAACATGGTTAAAATGATTTGTCCCGCTGCTGATTGACCAATATCAAATGGTCATTTTGTTCTGTGGTGTACATTTTAATCACACTTGTGCTGTGCTTCTCTCTGCTTCTCCAAATATACCCCCTTCCTTGCAGTGTCAGCATCCAAATGAGCCCTGTATCTACTCTTTTTACCTATTTAAAACAATGGCTAAGTGTAGGTGTACCCATATGAATAATGTGCTGAGACATTTGTAGTCTTATAACGGTAATGTTGTAGGAATGCTAAACTGACTATGTACACTACTAGGTAATACAGTTAACAAATTCCTTACTTTGACCCATGATTTCCGTAACAGGACCTGCCTGGCTAACCATTTCTCATTTTATGAACAGTTAAACATCATATTTGAACAAATTATTAAATTAAAATAATAAAGAATATGTAAAATAAAACAGTGTAGATAACATACAGTAGTTGACAGTTAACTGATATACTCAGTTACAATGAGCTATTATAAATAAAATATTTGCCACAGAAAAGATCGTTTGATGCTGCTCACTTGACATTTGACTTTTGTGGATATTTTTATCAATTGATTGAATTTATATAAATACAGTATGTCAAATTTAATATGCTTTGCAGCTATATAATAATAATAATTATAATAATAATAATAATAATAAACAGATAGGAAGTGACCTTCCCTACTTGACCCAAAGTGAAATAAGATTCTACCAGCTGACTGCACACTATCTGGCCAAATTATGTGGACACATGACCATCACACCTATACTTGTGGAGTATGTCTTACACATATGATATGCCAAGGCTAGTGTGGAAAAATTTGAGTGTCCTGTACAAGGCAAATAAATTATAAAGTTGAATACAATCCAGCCTTCTTTGTCCAACATTAGTATCTGACCTCAATAATGCTCTAGTGGCTGAATAAACATAAAAACCAAGTGCCATGTTCCAACTTTTCCGCCTGGGCTGGAACTGGGGTAGTGCTTCGAAATAAGCAATCAAATAATCTAGTAAGAAATAAAAAAGAACACAGTCCAATGATGTCCGCCAAAAGAATAACTTGCAGATACATGGCATATGCACTACTCATGTATCCCATGCAACCTTGCTACTTTCTTCTTTCACCCTCTAGGACTGATCTTCTCGTTGTCTTGTCCCTCTCTCCTTTTTCTCTTTCTCCTGTAATTATTCCTCTTATTGTCAAACTGTTTTTCATGTTTACAGTATGTGCACATGAACATCCATCATGCTCTGTGGATGTTCCATTATACTCATCACATGAACAGCCATCATGCTCTGTGGCCTCCGTACCAGCCTCTGGAGACAGTGTTATGATATAGGGTTGCTTCAGTTGATCAGATCTATGCTTAACAATGTTACAGTATGTGCCAATAAAATGAAGTCGACTGATGACCTGAGTGTACTGAATGACCAGGGTATCACATCAATAATACCCTGGTGGCATGATCATATTCCAGTACGACAGTGCCAAGTTTAATAAAGTTCAAATAGTATGAGAGTGGTTCTGCCTCCGAGTGGCGCAGTGGTCAAAGCGCTCGCCCTATCATCCGGAGATCGCTAGTTCGAATCCCGGGTGATGCTGTAAGCTCTCGCAGCCGGAGGTCTAGAGAGAGCTGATTGGACGAGCTCTCTCAGAGGGGAGGGATGAGAGGTACTCAGTGCTCCGACATTAATCACGGCTCTACAGCCAGTCAGGGGCGTCTATGAGCTCGCACAGCGGAGGGAGTGGATAGCGCTGTCCTCCGAGTGTGTTATGCCGCCCCCAACGGTGCGCGAGCAAGCAGTTCTAAAAGATGCGGTCGGCTGGCGTCACGTGGTTCGGAGGAAACACGTGATAGTCTTCGGCCCTCCAGGCTGAGTGGTAGTAGTAGCCTTAATGTGGGAGCCCCCTAGTGACGGGGAGGAATTGGGAGGCTTGTGACTTTAGACACGACTAAATTAGGGAGAAAATCGGGGAAAAATCAAAAAAAAAAAAAAAAGAGTGGTTCTGGGAGCATGTGAACTCATTTTTAAATTTTTACGAAACAGCTCTGGTGACGTCAACGTGTTTACGGAAGCGGTTGTGAGTTTCATCATCAGCGGATGATACCGTACAAAAAACGACCATCAGAACGTTTCCCAATCAGAAGCCGTGGGTGGATAAAACCATCCGCGACGCTCTGAGATCTCGCACCGCTGCCTACAACGCGGGACTTGCGTTGGGGGACATGGACTTGTACAAGGCTGCGTCCTGTAACGTCCAGAAGGCGGTGAAGGAGGCGAAGCAGTGCTACGGAAGGAAACTAGAGTCACAACTCCAACAGAGTGACCCTAGGAGCCTGTGACAGGGACTAAGAACGATAACGGACTATAAAGCACCAACATCCGGTATGACGAACGCGGACATGACTTTGGCAGATGAGCTGAACACCTTTTATGCTCGCTTCGAGGCTGCAGCTAAAGACGCTAGCGATGCAAAAGCTACAGGAAGTCACTGCCAGCACCGGAAACGCGCTCATCATCTCCGAGCATGACGTGAGGAGAGCCTTCAAAAGAGTGAACACCAGAAAAGCAGCAGGACCAGACGGCATCTCAGGTCGAGTCTTCAGAGCCTGCGCAGACCAGCTTGCACCTGTGTTCACAGAGATATTCAACATCTTATCTCAGTCGGGATCCCTACATGCTTCAAAGAGTCCATCATTGTTCCTGTTCCGAAGAAACCACATCCTGCTTCCCACAATCACTATAGACCTGTAGCCCTCACCTCAGTGGTGATGAAATGCTTTGAACGGCTGGTCAGAGACTTCATCATCTCTTCACTACCGGACACACTGGATCCACTGCAATTTGCATACCGCCCGAACCGCTCTACGGATGATGCCATCTCTCATCTACTCCACACATCACTCACTCACCTGGACACTGGAAGGGGGAATTATGTTAAAATGCTCTTTGTCGACTACAGCTCAGCATTTAATGCCATAATTCCCTCCACACTCGCCACCAAGCTGGAGCACCTGGGACTCCTAACTGGGAGACCACAGGCAGTAAGGATGGGCGGCTATGTCTCAGCCTCTCTCACTCTCAGCACTGGAGCCCCCCAGGGTTGTATTCTGAGCCCCCTGCTGTACTCTTTGTACACCTATGACTGTGTAGCCACTACAAACTCCACAACCATCATTAAGTTTGCTGATGACACGGTCGTGGTGGGCTTGATCTCTGACAACGATGAGACGGCCTATTTGGAGGAGATTGGAAATCTGGAGAACTGGTGCCAGAGGAACAATCTCCTCCTGAACGTCAGTAAGACGAAGGAGTTGATAGTGGACTTTAGTACTAAGCAGGAGTGGAACTACGAGAGACCCGCCATCAACGAGAGACCAGTGGAGAGAGTGGACAGCTTCCGATATCTCGGTGTTCACATCACGCAGGACCTGTCATGGTCCTGTCACATCAACACCGTGGTGAAAAAGGCCAGGCAGCGTCTCTACCACCTCAGGCGCTTGAGAGACTTTAGACTGCCCTCTAGGGTGCTCAGGAACTTCTACTCCTGCACCATAGAGAGCATCCTGACGGGAAACATCTCAACCTGGTTCGGGAACAGCACCATGCAGGACAGGAGAGCCCTACAGAGGGTGGTTCGATCAGCTGAACGTATCATCTGTACCAAGCTCCCTGATCTACAACAAGCGGTGCTGGACCAAGGCCAGGAAGATAGTGAAAGACCTCAGTCATCCCAGCAACGGACTGTTCTCTTTGTTGCGGTCAGGAAAGCGCTTCCACTCCCTGAAGGCCAACACAGAGAGACTGAGGAGAAGTTTCTTCCCGCAGGCTATACGAGCTCTCAATCACAACACCACATAGGACCTACCACTCACACACTTGCACATTTTGCACACCTCAGGACTGCAGACTTTTTAACTTTTACTTTTTACCGGGACGCACAACCGGTTTACACATGGGACATTTGCACACTTTGCACACTGTGAAGTTGTACTTCACTACATTCTGGTCTGCACTACACCACATTTCCACTACATTTCAGTTACTATATATATATATCCACTATTTATATTAGATATTCTTAAACTTCTTTATATTTCTTATTCAAATACTTTATTTCATTTTTATTTTTATTCGTATTCTGTATATTTTGTAAATAAGTGTTTCTTTATTTTAAATATCTTATTTCTTTTTTTGTTGTAATATTGTAGGTCAATAGCAGTCGTATAAGCATTTCACTTCATGTCATACTGTGTATGACTGTGTATGTGACGAGTAAAATTTGAATTTGAATTGGGCAACAAAAAGGTTTAGCTTAACCCTATCGAAAGTCTTTGGATGTGCTGGACAAGAATTTATGGAGCTCCTCAACTCTCCCATCATCAATACACTCTTGCGGACAGAAATTGATGCAACAATGCCAAAATGAATACAAGCTGTAATCAAAGCTAAAGGCAATACAACAAATATCAGACTGCCCTTTTGTTAGCCAGATAGTGAATAAAGATTCTGGAAAATTCATACTTAAGTAAAATGAAAAAACATCTACATATGTACATGAACTGAGTAAACTACAGAAAACATGGAGCCATATTCTGAATTAGTTTATTCAAAAGGGCACACAATAACAAAGTGGTCAAGGGTCAATTTTTTAATTAAACATTTTTTTGGTCATCAGTAAAATAAAACAGTCTGAGCAACATAAAAAGTGGCCTATTGTCACTAATAAGTCAAAGGAGGATTGTGCATCTAGCCATCGATCTTACATGGTCTAAAAAGATGGTTTTATAATTATTGTGAGCATGCATTGTGTTTATGAGGCAGGAGGAGTGCTGGGCTCGGGATTTCCATGCTCAGTGGTTTCACTTGAATTTCTCTTCAGCACCATTTCCTTGGCAATGCAAGTGACCTGGTTATTAGTTACAGTGTAAGTCCCAGTCCTGCCACAGAAACCACAAAGAAACCACAAAGTTAAAAACTAATAAAGAGAAGAAAGAGATGCATGCCTTCATCTGATTTAATTCCAACTCTGACTCACTTGGGCTGGGTGTCATGTCCATTATTACTCTGCTTGCCAAAGAAAAAACTGGTCCACCAGTGGCCTGAGTCTTGTCTAGGTAGACCTATGATTAAAGGATGCATATTAGGATTTACAGCCTATTCCTTATGTAAGAGATCTTTATAAAGTTGGAAAGGCTTGGGCAAAATCTTATAATCTAAAAACAAATTCATGTTTTTTTTTTGTTGTTGTTGTTTTTTTACCTGGGTGGTGTGGAATAACTTCCCCAATATAATCCGAACTGCCACAGGAACTGTTGCTGGAAGTGGATCCTATGCGCCCTGAATCATTTACAATGTCCAGTTAGAAGCAATAAGTATATGAAGGGCAAAATGTTTGGTGTAACAGCAATATTACAAATGTTTCAACAACATTAATATCAAATGTAACAGATTGCTGAATAGGTTAATAAAGAGTGGTGCTCACTTCGGTAGTAGTCATGGGTAGCAACAAGAGAGCCACTGGATGGAATTGCTGCCATTTTCTCAGACTGTTATGTGTTAACTGTGTAAAAAAAAAGGTTTGTAAAAAATAAGAACGATTGCAGTAAATCAGAGAAGGCACACAAGACACTCTCTGCACGTCTCCTAAATGATGTGGCATTTCCCAGAAATTCAAGTCCATCCATCAAATACCTGCACTATTTTCAGCCTAGCCCTTAAACAAATGGAAGAATTGCATGGCAGTGACTTATTTAAGTGCCTGGAAAAAACCCCAGCTTAAATTATACAGAAATACATTACTAGGATATATTAGGATATATTTGAGAGCGTTCACAGAAAAGTTACCATGACCAGCCCTCACATTATAGTTACATGCCTTGACAGCTGCTGGCAGTAAAGTTAGATTCTCATATCCAGCTACCCACTTGGCAGACAAGATGCGAGTGCATAGCCAGAGTCTGTGCATGCTAGCTAAAGTACAAGCAAAGGCACAGCTGTGTATCCATGTTAAGCCCTGGATTTGCTTTACTTTTCATACTGAGTGAATTTGCAAAGGTTTATAGCACATAATAACACCATGTGAAGTGACTGGGGCAGACTGACCTCATTGCCCTGTAAGCAAATGTAAAAAAAAAAAAAAAGTTACTTAGCTAGAAACTACAAATCTGAGATAGAATGAAGGGCATTTTAAAACTTGTCTGTGACTAACTACTTGTTCTTTACATAATAACATAGATTTTGTTTTGCTTTGACTTGCACCTGGGTACGTCCCTTCTATCTCCCTATTGCTCTGATTGCAAATGTGCAAATCAGAAAAGAGCAAGAAGTTGATTACACTAGAAATAACAACCAATTATTACTTAACTTACCTCTGTATCACAACAACCTAATGGTGGATGAGGAAATCTGTCTTGATATTCTCTGATAATTGGTCTTCATACTATTAATGTAGACTGTGAAAAGATTTTTTATAAGACATTAAACAGATTTCAGGCTTTAGACCACTGTACACGTAAGCTGATCCCAAAGCTTAGTATGATATATGCAAGTTTATGCAAGCACGACTTTATGTAACACGTCTTACTAGAATAAACAAGCTAAAAAAGATGCTTTCTTACCATATATATTCTGAGTCTGACGACAGCGATGGAAATCAGAATAGCGGATATATGATGTCGATTGGTAAAGTAAATACTAGTCGACAGAACCCATTTGTATTATGTTCTTGTTTTGGTTAGACGTAACTATGCCCTCTAATCATACCGCAGAAGTGTCTGTGAGGTGGGATTACTGAGGCTTTATTAACTGACTCGTGTGACCCATACGCTCCTCCCAGGGGAGGAGTTTGTTCTGACAGGGCGCTGAGGGCTCCTGCGTGTGTGTGCACGCCGCTACTGCATGCACCAGCCAGTTGTTGCTGTGCCCAGATTAGGCAGAGCAGTTCTGGGTATTTCCAGTGTGTTAAAGCAATGGGATCACCGATTGAATTTACTTCCCCCCCCTTATCTTTCCGATTTGTGTTTCAACTATGTATTACCTTTCTAATTAAACTCTCAATATACACCATACGGCCAAAGGCATGTGGACAGCTGTGAATGGATTTTTGCTTTCAGTGGAGTGCCACTGTTGCCCTTTTTGCAACAAGGACACTATTGAGGTCGGGCCATGATGTGCGGGGAGGCATGGGGTGCCACGGGTGTTCAGTGGGTTTGAGGTCAGGGCTCTGTGCAAGCCGTTTGGGTATTTTCACCAAAATAACTTTATGAACCTCATTTTGTGTACCGGAGCACTGTTAAGCTAAAACATGTTTAGAATTTCGCCTCGTTCAAAAATGCCAATTTGATACTCTAAATTGTCCCAAAGTCATTTTGGCAAGGAATGACAAAGAAACATTTTTAGTCACACAAATGCTTCTGTCAAATTCATAAATAAATCGTCACTTTTAATAAGATAATAACAACACGACTTACCAGATCCCTGGTGGTCTAGTGGTTAGGATTCGGCGCTCTCACCGCCGCGGCCCGGGTTCGATTCCCGGTCAGGGAACTAAACTTTTCCCCCTCTCACAAATCAAGGAAAATCAAGTTTTCGGTGGCAACAAAGAAAACGGTACACAACCGAAAACACAAACATAAAGAAGTGCATTTTAAATTAATACATCTTCACGAATGTGAATTTAAATGAAACATTTTCCGAACGACACCGTGGTTGGAGGTCAATTTACTTGCAGCTCACAGCGCCCCCTAGCTCCAGCCCCCATTTATTATTCAACTTGTTTATAATCACATAATCCGTGCCATAAATTTGAGTCCTGACTAAAATTAGCTTTACGCAAATCTCTTTACATAAATATTTTATTCCACGTGTCACTTTACCATAGTCTGTATATTTTCAATATAGACAAGACCAGTGACAAAAATAACTAGCTTGTAAAACCCCAAACCAGCCTCCGTCTGTCCGTCAGCCTAATCAAAGTTGTATGAAAAAAATGAAACGTGCTTTTAAATGCCCTGTGCATCTTTATTTGCCCATTTGTTTATTAATCAGCCCTAAGAAACTGCTGCTCACTTACCATTTAGAGAGATACACAAATGTATACACATACAAATGTCTACACATACTTAATATTTTTTTCTAATTCTTTTTGTATCACTAAGGTTTAATTTTGACTGTTATTTATTTATGTATTTATATATTACGTAATTATAATGATGATGATGATTATTATAACTCACTCATTGTCTATACTGCTTTATCAGGGCTGCAGGGGGCCTGAAACCTATCCAGGAGACTTAGGGCACTTAAGGCAGGTTACACCCTGGACAGGGTGCCAATCCATCACACACTCACACACTACAGGCAATTTAGGAACACCAATTAACCTATCCTGCATATCTTTGGACTGTAAGAGTACTCTGAGAAAATCCCTCAAGCACTGGGAGAACATGCAAACTCTGTGTGCACAGACCTGAGGCGGGAATCAAACCTAAATCCCGGAGGTACAAGGTGACGATGGTAACCACTAAGCCACCATGCTGGATTATTATTATTATTATTTACATACAGAAAGAGAAGGATTAGAGAGAGAGAGAGAGAGAGAGAGAGAGAGCTACACAAATACATACACACATGGACAATCCTATTTAATTTTTGCTCCTAGTTATTTTTGTTTAACTAATGTTTGATTTTATTTTGAGACATCAAATATGTCTATATATTTGTAATTCATCCTCTTCTTATCATTACTTTCTCTTTTTTATGGTTGTCCTGCCAATAAAGTTTTGCATCATGAATCTTGAGGGGCAATTTCTTTTCTATTTTGTTTTCTACTTACTTTACTACTTTAATTTTCTTTTCTATTTTTTCTATTCTATTTTCTTTTCTTTTTTCAGCAGTTACCTCTCTCTCTTTTTTACTTTTTTAAATGCAACTTTAATTTTTTTTTTATCTACCAATTCTTGCTATTTTCTTCTGACTTATTTCTGAACATTGGCAATACGGGTGTAAATAAAGTATTTGTCGTGCCAATAAAGCACCTTCGAATCTTCGAGAGAGAGAGAGAGAGAGAGAGACACACACACACACAGACATTGCCCCTGTTACGTCACTGTCGTGTTCCGGAAGTGTGAAGCTCGAGTTAATAGCTCTACACGTCAACAGACCGGTTACTAGCTGCACTTCTTATATAAGACAACAAAACCGGTTATAACGCGCTAAATATTTACACAATATTTACCAATCCAGATGGACGCAGGGGACAGAGGTAGGATTTGTGAGACATTACTGTATACCGAGGCGGGGAGCAGGTGTGTTTCTGCGCTCTGACGGCTGCGTGCTAGCCGAGCTTGGTTAGGGTTGTATTTAGGACACTGTTGAAATGTGTGTGTGTATAAGAAAAAAACTTTTACAAGAAATTGGGCATCTCCTGTAACACTATTGCTTCGAAAACACGTCTAGCTACCTAACTAAAGTAATTCTCCCTACCTTTTAACATAATTTCATTTATTTAGCTAAAATTAATTTTTTATGACCAGTATGAAACATGATATATATTTAATTAAAACTACTATATATTTCTAAACTGTTTTACAGATTTTTACGCCTGATCATAAACACACAAGCATGTCACAATCTGTTTCATGCAGTATGCTTTAGTGTCCTGGCCAGTTGTACATGATATGAGCCCTAACCCGTGTTTCTGGTTTGTTCTGTTTGCAGGTTTTTCAAGTGAGGGTGGAGCGAGTGGAAGAACTTTACCACCAGGCCTGACCGAGGAAGAAGGTCTGGAACTGGAAATGGAGCTTATTAAGGTACTCAACGTCTCTAACCACGTTCTCTATATGCCTGCTCTCAGCTGATCTGGACCTTTTTTTTCCCCCAGTTATAGCCACTTAAAATATGGTCACAGCTAGTTCAGAGATCGTGTGGTGTGTACTATAAAACAGAATTCTTTAACAGATATTAAAAATAGTAAAGTAATACAAAATAATTTACAGTTCTGGAAAAACTATGGAAAATTAACAGGTATTCTGTTGCATTAAAAATATAAAGTGAAGGCTTTTGACCTGGTGATTTGATACATTTTCTGACTTCTCCACTAATTCAGACTCCTTAAAAGATGTCACATTTAATGACCTTTAAATAATAGCAGACATTCTATGTTTCATAGACGATCCAGGAGCCTTACTACATTTTTTTGCATCTTGATGCCTGTATATCATACACAATATCCTGAAAACTGACTGCACCCACTAAGCAAAGTTATAGCTTTTTTTTTTAAGTGAACCTATTATTGCCAAATCTATTTTTTTAGCATGAGTGAGTGAGTGAGCGAGAGTCCAAGCACATACTGATTCATCTTGTGCTTTTCTAAATAGGCGGGGTCATATTTCCTGCATATTGTATGATTTGGGGCAACAGGGAGCCACTAACAAATATAAAGGAGGCTCCTGGAAATTCTGGGAGATGTACAGTAGGATGCCTGTTGTTGTTGGACTTTCGATGGATCCCATTAAGTGGTCACCACAGAGTACCATCCGATTCACACACAACTTTGGCACAGATTTGCTGGATGCTGATCCCAAAGCTGACCCCTTCCTGATGCAACCCTCCAATTTTATCTGTCCTTGGGACCATCACTTCATTCAGTGGCTGCGATTTGGGCATTGGGTGGGAATTGAAACCGTGGCTTCTGCATGGCAGGCAAGAAACCAACCACTGAGCCACCAATGCCCAGATGTGGGATGCCTGTAATAGCAATACTTTTGAATCAAATTGCAAGAACTCTGTAAAGCAGTCGCAAACAATATATATACTCTGCAACCCTCCAGTGCATTTTGCTTTCTAATCGAAAACATATTGTTTGGCATTTGATTTTCACAGGTGGAGGATGAAATTCAGACACTGAGACAAGTTCTGTCAGCCAAAGAGAGGCATGCTGCGGACCTCAGAAGGAGTTTGGGCATAAGCCCTCTGTCTGAATTAAAAACCAACATCACTAAGGGCTGGCAAGATGTCCAGACATCTAATGCGTGAGTACTTGGAAGCTTACGTGTATCCCTATCACCTCTGGTGCTCCTGTTTCATCTCGTGCTTCACTCCTGTTATGCTGTTTAGTAGATTATAGAGAAGTTGGTGGGTGGTTAACTGTGTAGATTTCTCCTCCCTTTTCCATCATCTCTTTTGACAATGAATTGTCTAAATATACTTTTCTTCATCTTCTTTTCATTAATTTCTACTTCTAGTTATATGAAAACTTCACAGACTCTTGGGGATTTGAATCAAAGAATTACATCATCTAACATGTGAGTTTTCTTTCTCACATTCTTTATCTGACTTCTATGTTTCTGGGTTTGTTTGTGCTTTATTTGCTTGTCTATCTTTCCGGGGTTTTTTTCCATTTCCAAAATCCCCTTTAACTGAAGCACTTGTGTGAAAGGAGGTAGTTATTTTAAAAGGTACAAATTTTAAATCTGATAGAAGACGGTAGAGTTAGCAACATCGTCCTCAGCTTTATCGCCAAGTACACACATGGACAAAATTGTTGGTACCCTTCGGTCAATGAAAGAAAAACTCAATGGTCGCAGAAATAACTTTAATCTGACAATAATAATAATAATAATAATAATAATAATAATAATAATAAATAAGAATTCTATGAATGTTAACCAATGAAAGTCAGACATTGCTTTTCAACTGAATTATTTAAAAAAATTAACTCATGGAACAGGCCTGGACAAAAAGAGGCAATCACTGCAATCAAACGATTCCTGTAACTGTCAGTGAGACTTCTGCACCTCTCTGCAGGTATTTTGTCCTACTCCTCATGAGCAAGCTGCTCCAGTTGTTTCCGGTTTGAAGGGTGCCTTTTCCAGACAGCATGTTTCAGCTCCTTCCAAAGATGCTCAATAGGATTGAGGTCAGGGCTCATAGAAGGCCACTTTAGAATAGTCCAATGTTTTCCTCTTAGCCATTCTTGGGTGTTTTTAGCTGTGTGTTTTGGATCATTGTCCTGTTGCAAGACCCATGACCTGCGACTGAGACCCAGCTTTCTGACACTGGCCTGCACATTTCTCTCTAGAATCCCTTGATAGTCTTGAGATTTCATTGTACCCTGCACAGATTCAAGACACCCTGTGCCAGATGCAGCAAAGCAGCCCCAGAACATAACAGAGCTTCCTCCATGTTTCACAGTAGGGACAGTGTTCTTTTCTTCATATGCTTAATTTTTCCGTCTGTGAACATAGAGCTGATATGCCTTGGCAAAAAGTTCCATCTGTCCATAGGACATTCTCCCAGAAGCTTTGTGGCTTGTCAACATGTAGTTTGGCATATTCCAGTCTGGCTTTTTTATGATTTGTTTTCAACAATGGTGTCCTCCTTGGTCGTCTCCCATGTAGTCCACTTTGGCTCAAACAACGACGGATGGTGCGATCTGACACTGATGTTCCTTGAGCATGAAGTTCACCTTGGATCTCTTTAGAAGTCTTTCTAGGCTCTTTTGTTACCATTCGGATTATCCGTCTCTTTGATTTGTCATGAATTTTCCTCGTGTGGCCACGTCCAGGGAGGTTGGCTACAGTCCCATGGATCTTACATTTCTGAATATGTGCAACTGTAGTCACAGGAACATCTAGCTGCTTGGAAATGGTCTTATAGCCTTTACCTTTAACATGCTTGTCTATAATTTTCTTTCGAATCTCCTGAGACAACTCTTTCCTTCGCTTCCTCTGGTCCATGTTGAGTGTGGTCCATACCATGTCACCAAACAACACAGTGACTACCTGGAGCCCTATATATAGGCCCACTGACTGATTACAAGATTGTAGACACCTGTGATGCTAATTAGTGGACACATCTTGAATTAACATGTCCCTTTGGTCACATTATTTTCAGTATTTTCTAGGGGTACCATAATTTTTGTCCAGGCCTGTTCCATGAGTTTTTTTTTTTTTAATAATTCTGTTGAAGCATGGTTGAAAAGCAGTGTCTGACTTTCATTGGTTAACATTCACAGAATTTTTTAAAATTATGTCAGATTAAAGTTATTTATGTGACCATTGTGAGTTTTTCCTTCATTGACCGAAGGGTACCAACAATTTTGTCCACGTGTGTATGTTTGCACATACAAGGAATTTGTTTTGGTGACAGAAGCTTCCAGAGATGACGACAACAACATGCACAACACATAGACACATAAACAGATAGAATAGAATAAAATATTTGGGATCTATTTCCACTGGGACTCTGTCCTAATGTTTCCTATTTTTCTCAGCTTGGTATGGGTTATATGTGTATCTAATCCTTTCAGTTATTTTGAAAAGTCAAACCACATGCTTGAAACTTTCCCATGATAATAAATGATACAAATTTCCCTCCTGTGGTGAGAAGCCTCTTGGTGGTAACAACCTGTGCTGTTGCTTAATTTGGCAGATGGAACAATTTAGAATGTTTCAAATGAACCGTTGTTCATTGTTTCAGTGCTCATCGTTTTTGTTTTACTTCAAAGAATTAAAACAAATTAGAAAAGAGACAGTGTTTTATATTAATTATTTGATGAATTATTTGCTTTAATATCAGTAAAAGTACTGTGAATAAAACACGAGTCCTGACAATTGAACACAGGTCAAAAGGAAAACTATTCATAACAGCAAATGCCCAAGAAAAAGAAGTAAAACCTGTTTTAGAAGTCTGTCAACTTTGTATCTTCATGTTCATCACGAAGCACCATGGACTAGGCATCTACAGATATCTCCATTGCGCCATGAAATCATATAGTTTAAAAGTATTTGTAAATATTTTGAATTAGATTAAATTAAATAATATTTTTAGCTCTGTTCGATATCTAAATAATTATTCTTAAAGTGTTTCTTAATTATTTAAGTACGTCAGCTTTCTGTTTTTTTTAATGTGCATTTTTTGTTGTCATAGTATTTTGCCGTCAAACTCTCTCTGCAATAATGTAGGCTAATGCATATCATTACTATCTTCCCTGTTTATGGAAAAGTTCTAGAAAATGTTCTAGGGCATCTAAAAATTTGCATTGTCTTAAAAAGTTTTTAAAAAGTTCGTGAACCCATTAACAATAACTTATGTATATTTACAAGTTTGTACATCATAAGGATCTTATCTCTTTCTGTCCTTCTGTCTTTCTGCGTGTGTGTGCCTGAATGTGTGTCTGTAGTTACCTTACAGCATCTGCTACTCTGGATGACATAAGTCGTTCTGACGCGTGAGTGATTAATTTGCATTTTTTTTTTTTTCAAATGATTTTGTCATGAGTGATAATGATTAACATAATGAAGTTTATATATATATATATATATATATATATATATATATATATATATATATATATATATATATATATAGATATATATATAGATATATAGATATATATATAGATATATAGATATAGATATCATGCAAAAAAAAAGGGTGTGGGTGAATGTGGGGAAATTTTTTTTTTCCTCTTAATAATTAGGACTGTGTTTATGTGGCTGTCTTTATGAGCAGTAAAAAAAAACAAAAAGGATCTCTGCTTAGCTTATTAACAAGACATCTGTTGTCATATCAGCATATATACAGAACGACCAAAAGTTTGAACACACCTTCTCATTCAGAGAGTTTTCATTTTCATGACTATGAAAATTGAAGATTCACACTGAAGGCATCAAAACTATGAATTAACATATGTTGAATTATATACATTACAAAAAAAGTGTGAAACAACTGAAAATATGTCATATTCTAGGTTCTTCAAAGTAGCCACCTTTTACTTTGATTACTACTTTGCACACTCTTGGCATTCTCTTTATGAGTTTCAAGAGGTAGTCACCTGAAATGGTCTTCCAACAGTCTTGAAGGAGTTCCCAGTGATGCTTAGCACTTGTTGGCCCTTTTGCCTTCACTCTGCGGTCCAGCTCACCCCAAACCATCTCGATTGGGTTCAGGTCTGGTGACTGTGGAGGCCAGGTCATCTGGCGCAGCACCCCATCACTCTCCTTCTTGGTCAAATGGCCCTTACACAGCCTGGAGGTGTTTGGGGTCATTGTCCTGTTGAAAAATAAATGATATTCCAGCCGGTTTGCTTTTAGTTGGACTAGCATGCCGCTGCAAGATGCTGGTTCAGTATGCCTTCAATTTTTAATAAATCTCCAACAGTGTCACCAGCGAAGCACCCCCACACCATCACACCTCCTCCTCCATGCTTCACGGTGGGAACCAGGCATGTAGAGTCCATCCGTTCACCTTTTCTGCGTTGCACAAAGACGTGGTGGTTGGAACCAAAGATCTCAAATTTGGACTCATCAGACCAAAGCACAGATTTCCACTGTTGTAATGTCCATTCCTTGTGTTCTTTAGGCCAAACAAGTCTCTTCTGCTTGTTACCTGTCCTTAGCAGTGGTTTCCTAGCAGATATTATACCATGAAGGCCTGATTCACACAGTCTCCTCTTAACAGTTGTTCTAGAGACGTGTCTGCTGCTAGAACTCTGTGTGGCATTGACCTGCTCTCTGATCTGAGCTGCTGTTAACCTGCGATTTCTAAGGCTGGTGACTCGGTTGAACTTATCCTCACCGCAGCAGGTGACTCTTGGTCTTCCTTTCCTGGGGCGGTCCACATGTGAGCCAGTTTCTTTGTTGCGCTTGATGGTTTTAGTGACTGCACTTGGGGACACTTTCAAAGTTTTCCCAATTTTTCGGTCTGACTGACCTTCATTTCTTAAAGTAATGATGGCCACTCGTTTTTCTTTACTTAGCTGCTTTTTTCTTGCCATAATACAAATTCAAACAGTCTATTCAGTAGGACTATTAGCTGTGTATCCACCTGACTTCTGCACAACACAACTAATGGTCCCAAACCCATTTATAAGGCAAGAAATCCCACTTATTAAACCTGACCGGACACAAGTGAAAACCATTTCAGGTGACAACCCCTAGAAGCTCATCAAGAGAATGCCAAGAGTGTGCAAATCAAAGCAAAAGCTGGATACTTTGAAGAATCTAGAATATGACATATTTTCAGTTGTTTCATACTTTTTTTGTTATGTATATAATTCAACATATGTTAATTCATAGTTTTGATGCCTTCAGTGTGAGTCTACAATTTTCATAGTCATGAAAATAAAGAAATCTCTTTGAATGAGAAGGTGTGTCCAAACTTTTGGTCTGTACTGTATATGATATGATTAGTATTTGATGTAAATATATCATGTAATTTTCCTGTGACCTCCTAGTTCTTAGGAACTCCTGTTAAGTTCCTGCTGGATTTGAGCTGTTCCTAATAGCACACCATGGCTCATACGTAACTTGTGTTGTATGTGACATATCCTAACCCCTCAGGACTGGTAGGAATCGCCTGACATGTGTCATGATGAACCAGCACGCCTTAGGAATGACGGGAACGGTTGTCAGAAATGACCGCCACACCCTTGAAAACTGGGAGTGGTGATGTTCTTACTGCAGAGTTCAGAGCCTGGTGAAGAAACGTACAGAAATATCAGAGAGCGCTTACAATGATGCATGTAATGAGGGGATACTACAAGATTGGCATTCAGCACACTTGGAGATTACATTAATCTAATGGCCCTGTCTCATACAAGGGAGCTCACATTGTCTTCTTTTCATAGCAGATAGTCAGTTGATGTGAGGGTCTAATAGAAACCATGCCATCCTCAAGTCATCTGGCCACTAATGAATACAAGGCAGACTTGACTCCAAGGCATGCAGGCATCCCCTTCTTTTTGGTATGGGAATTGTTTGTCCTGTCCCAGTGTGCTGTTTAAAACTGGAAAAAAAGGGGGACACAAGGTATGATGTATACTACGGAAAAAGAGCAAAGGGATTGATGGCTGCATGACAACTGCATGTGTATCATATGATCAGCCTGTGATCTTGGTATGTACAGTTGGGCACATGTACAGGAAAGAATTCAGCTGATTCTCATCACAATGGCAGTTAGATGTGAATAACCAGCAGAACTGTCATAGTTTACGTGCCTGTGTCCCTGTGCGTGTGCACATATGTGCGTGTGCGTCCGCCTGTGCACGTGCATCCGCCTGTGAGCCTGCCTGTGTCTGTCTGTGAGCCTGCCTGTGCCTGTCTGTGAGCCTGCCTGTGCCTGTCTGTGAGCCTGCCTGTGCCTGTCTGTGAGCCTGCCTGTGCCTGTCTGTGAGCCTGCCTGTGCCTGTCTGTGAGCCTGCCTGTGCCTGTCTGTGAGCCTGCCTGTGCGCCTGTCTGTGAGCCTGCCTGTGCGCCTGTCTGTGAGCCTGCCTGTGAGCCTGCCTGTGAGCCTGCCTGTGAGCCTGCCTGTGAGCCTGCCTGTGAGCCTGCCTGTGAGCCTGCCTGTGAGCCTGCCTGTGTGCCTGCCTGTGTGCCTGCCTGTTGTGCCTGCCTGTGTCGAAGGGCTTTAGTGTCTGTTCAAATAGCTGGAGACTGCTCCGAAGGCTGAAGCTGCTTTCACACTGCTGTTTGCGTATTTACACTCTTTAATACAGTAGGTGGCAGTATGCACCTAGTTTGCGTCTGAGCCCCCAATAAACACAAAGATAAGAAGAGAACAGTTACGTCAACCTTTCCACTATGCCAAATATAATTGATATTTAGAAAAAAAATTCCTGTCTCTTGCCTTTCTATCAGCTGTAGTTTTCCAGAGATTTTGGAGGAGAGAAGTGCACTTTTAAATTTTGGATCAGGTTTATGTTCATATTTGATTTAAGTTGAGCCCGAACACGCCCTACCTTGCTTAAGACCACAGCACTGTACACTGATCCCTGCCTGTGCACAGTACAGTGTATTCATATTACGCAAACATACAGGACTTTGGGGTCAAGTGTCCTGGGATATGTTCCTCAGCCTGTAGTGTGAAAGCATCCTTAGTCAGAAACAGCTTCCTACAATACACTGTGGAAGCCAGAGTTGATACTGGTCCACTTGCTCTACTGTATGTAAGGTGTAAAGAGATTTTTGGTTTAGTAAATTTAGCTGATTCATATTCATCTTGTTTATTAAAATAATGATAATAATACTGCGCTTTGTAATGATTAGAAACGACTTAATGCCAAAACTGACAAGTGTTTGGGGCATCTCTCTGATGGGATCAATAAAGTTTGTTAGTCAACTTGGCATGAATGCTCAGACCAGCAATGTTGATATGTCCAGGTGCTTTCCCATGAGCTTTTGCTTGTTTGAAATGAAAAACCTGCACCCACACACGCACATGCGCACGGGCACATGTATAAGGTTTGACATCTCTGGTCTAAACTAAACTGTATTAAAATACTTGCAATATGAACACGGCTAAGAATCAAGAAAATGAAATCTAGAAACATTAACTAACTACCTAAGGCTATGATTTTAATGGTAATATTAAATGATAGCTAATGATAGACAGTAGGAACTTGTACATTAAATGGGGGACAGTAACGATGTTACTGTATCTTCTGTGTATGACTCAGAGCCAGAGGCTTGCAGCTGCTTCCACTTTTGAGGATGTCAACAGTAGGAAATTCGCTGCCCAGTGACACATAATGTCCCATTTTTAAATAAAATTGTGCTATTTCTTGCTTTAACGACCGGATCAGGAAATGTAGAAACTTGTGTATGGATGAGGGGATGGAGAGAAGTGAAAGGGGGAGAGACAATTGGCATGTGGTTTTTAGGTTAGGTCTATACAGAGGCCGCATGGCATGCACAACTTAGTAGTGTTTAGGAGGAACAGGCCAGAGGACACCTGATAGGATTGAGAGCTTACACAGGCTCAGCAGCAGCTGATTACAGCAGAACGGAGAAAAGGACACAACCAAAGTGTCTGTGTTGAATAGGGGTTTCTTTCATACTTTTCATACTTGAGGTATTTAAAAGCTAATGTTCGGCTGGGCTAAATATTAGTTTATTTTTTTCTGTAAATTTGCTGAGTATTCTGAAACTTTTAATGAACAATTCATCATGAGACCTATTTCTTTATCCACTCTTCAACATGGTAAAGACAAGAGAACACCTCATTTAATTAAGGCAGATGTGTGTCGACCTTCATAAGTCAGGCAGTGGATACAAGAAAATAGGGTTAGAATCTAGTCAGAGGAATCATTAAGAAATTTAAAACAACTGGAACAGTGACAAACAAGGCTGGATGAGGACACAGGTTTATCTTGCCACCATGCACAGTGAGGAGGATGGTAAGAGAAGTAAAAATAAAAAATAAAATAAAAAAGCCCTACAAAGATTTAGAGAACTGCATCAAAGAGTGGCATCTTGGGTCACAAAGTCTCCATAACAACCATCAGACCCTATCTACATGCCAACAAGCTGTTTGTAAGGCTGTTTCTCTTCCAAAGGCTCTGGGAACTTTGTTAGGGTGCATGGCATCATGAACTCTTTGAAATACCAGGACATTTTCAAAACCTGACGGCCTCTGTCAGAAATCTAAAGATGGGTCATCATTGGGTCTTTCAGCAGAAGAATAACTTAAAAACATGACTACAAAAATGGTTCAGGAGACACAAAATCAAGCTCCTCTCATGAATTCATAAAAAAATATTTCATAAAAAAAGACTAAGAACACAGCTTAACTGCGGGTACCAATAATTGTGGAGAGTGCTGTATATCTGATTTTAGATATATCTACAGTACTTGGCTAAAAAAAAAAAAAAAAAAAATTGCAACCACTTTTCAACATTTTGTTTGCCCGTCTTTAGCTTTGATTACAGAGCACAATGTGGTGTCCAGTTCATGGGCAAAAATTATTCATCATGCTCCAAGAGCCACTCTTTTACAGTTCAAGTCCTGGAATGTGTCTATGCCACCAGGAAAAAAAAAATGCATCGATCCAATGACCTGGTGAGGCAGTACATTCAGGTCATCAGCAGACTTAATTTTTTGCCTTTCAGTAACATTATTGAGCCTAGACCTTACCTGTTCAATCTTTATGCTTAGCAAATTGAAGCCTTTTGTTCTGGTTGAAGTGTGTTTCTTATGACCTGACAGCTGTTTAGTCCCATTTTCGTTGCATTGTGTGCGAGTAAACGCTCTTTCTTTCACTATTCAGCATAGCTGTGATTTCTATCGATTTTTTTTTTAATGTTTCAGCACTATGCTCCAGTAATTTCAAATCTCCTTAGCTTTTTTCTTTACCTGATGCAGGCCTTCTGAATTGGTGATCTTTTTGGGGTCAGTAAGGTCACATTCCAAACCTGACATTAATGCTAATTGCAGTATAGTCAAATAGACTCTGTCCTATCCCCTAACCAGCACAACACAACAGGACACAGCCAGGGGTCATGTTTTTTTTTTTTTTATAACTATAATTTAACCATGTTTCTTGTAAGTAACTGAATGCTCCTCTTCTCTTTGTGCAGGTATAAGAAAACTCAGGAGACACTGTCCCAGGCTGGTATGATGACATCCTCTGCTTTCTCATCATTGGGTGATGCCATCAGAAACAGACTAGTAGAGCTAAGGTGAACATTTTACCTTGTTTTTTCTGTCCTTTCCTCCTTAAGCTCTGTTTTTTTAGTTTAGCAGTTAAGTCACTAATCTGGCCTTTCTGAGTTTCTTAAAAGTATCAGTACAAATAGGGTAGACTGATTATCACAATCACAAGTACTCCATGTAAAGATGATCTTAAATTTTTATAATACTTACTGTATGTAAACCCGAGCCCTGTTCAGGCACTGTTAAAAGGAGTTCAAATATTTGTTCTTGTGCATTCTCAAATTAAATAAATATGTTAATCTTAAAAAAAAAAAACAACAACATAGGATCCTACAAAACATGTGCAAAAGCTTTAGGATTGATGTGACAGCTACGGATTTACGGAGTTACAGATTAATCATTATTACATTACACACTGTACCTAATTTTTATTTCCTGGCTTCATTGTAAACCTCACAAGCAAGTGTTGGCTTTGTGTTTAGTGTTGTTTTTGAACAAGTCCATTGTCCATGATTGTATTTTTTCCCCCTCAATGCTGCATTGGGATGCTCAGGGCTTTGACTTACATGCCCCCATCAGGGTAAGAATTTACTGACAAATGACAGTTGACAGCTCATTCTTTTCCCCCTTACATTCCACATAATTAAATTTAGTTTTATTTCCATTGCACTTATAACAATGTTCATTGTTGCAAAGCAACTTTACAGATTAAAAAAATATTGAAAAAAGGTTGAAAATGTGAAAAAATATATATATAAATCATAATTATCTGTGATTTGAAATTGCATTCTCCCAGGACCATGGTAATGTTGGCTGTATGTGTAACCACCCTGTAGCTTATTATTTTCAAACGTGATTTTTTGTTTTACTTTTATTCCAGCACAACAATCTGCTTATAAAATTCAGCAAAGTTGTGTGTATTAAAGAATATTAGTTTTTTAAACCATTTATATACTGCATAGCCGAAAAAAAGTTACACACACACACACATGCAAAACATCAAGTCTTATAAGTCTTATGTTTGTGGAAATGATTCCTCATCATTACAATGCAGCTTCATCAAGCATTTCATTGATCTCTGATCACAGTCAGTCATTAAATTTTGAATGAAGGTTCACGTTTAAGGTTCAGCATTATCCTTCCAGGTATTAATAACGCATTGGACAATTCTTATCCCAGTTTCTGAAATGGTCACTTTTTTTTTTTTTTTTTTTAAAAAGTCAGTTTAATTTTAAATTTTATTCTTCATTTTAAAGACAAATGCAAACTATAAACTGTTTTTTGGGGTACTAACACAAAAATGTAACTTGTTGTGTTACTGACGTGTCCCCTGTTCAGTATACACTGTTCAGCCATAACAATGATTATCAATTATATTCCAGTAAACTGGTGACAGGATCATGGGCACGGAAGCCTTATTTATGTCTGTGGGAAGCAAAGGTCAGCCTGTCTGGTCCAATCCCACAGAAAAAACTAATGTAGCACAACTAATGTAACACAAAAAGTCAATGTTGAGCACGATAGAAAGGCGCCAGAACACCCAGTGCATCACAGGCCATCTCGCACACAGGGCTAACAAGTACACAGCCCAATTCCAACCCAATTTCACACAGATACCAATCCTATCAAGCACACATTCAATACACCAGACAAACACCGGGGAACCCACACCACGCAAAGGATCAAGCCCTGAGGAGCACAGACAGAACCTACACAATACTGGGCTTCATGTTTTGTATTGTAATGTTATGGCTGATCAGTGTACAAGTTATATACTGAAGACACCTTTCAAAAGATTATGCTTTTTCTTTGTTTTTTTAACCTGTTTATCGTTACATTTAAAATATGTGAACATCCACTGTGCAAGATGTTACCATAGAAACAGTAAGTCATTAAAAGGAGCATTCTGAACATTTAAGTTCAACTTAACAGCACTGCGGTATAATACTGAATATTTCTCAATCTCTTGTTGCATTCACGCTCTCTCTCTCTCTCTCTCTCTCTCTCTCTCACACACACACACACACACACACACACACACACACACACTTGGCTAACATTCTATGCTTGCTCTAATGCTTCTGCTTCTGTGTTCTCACTGCTGTCTGAAACAGCAGCTCCTCCATGCGTCACTCCCTAAGTATGCCCACTATGAGGTAACGTACCAGGTACACCTGACTCCCTCTTCCCCCCCCCCCCTCTCTCTCTCTCTCTCTTTTATTTATTTATTTTTATTATTTTATTTTAAATATTCCACTTGTTGCCATGTCACTGGAAAAACAAGGGTTGTGTTAACTTCTGCACACTTAAGTGTTTTCCTCACGTGTGTATGTGGGCATAATGCATTGCTTTGTATCTTTATGTCTAGGAATACAAACATCTTTTCTCTGTATTCTGGGTTTCTGCATATTTAAATTTCATACAAACCAAAGATTTGCATTCATCTTGTTTTTCTAACCTTCTTAGGAATTCACCAACATTTAAAAGCTTCGAGGACAAAATGGTAAGCTTGAAAAATCCGAATCTAATATGTTACATGGAAGAGGAAAATCTTTATAAGTTGACAGGTTGCAACAAAAATAAATAAGTAATAATTATTATAAAATCACTTTGTCTCCCCAAGTCCAAGCCAGCTGAAGGGAGCACGAAAGGTGACGATGCATAACCAACAGGAAACACAGATTCATCACCAAAACTGACCTCTGTGACCCAAACTACCCCAAGTCCTTTAAAGCCCTATGCTGAAAGCCAAGAGATGTCAAACAAAACCTTTAATTTAATACTGCTGAACAGTACTAATGCTGTAAAAGTCTACATCTCTGCTGCTTGCTTTTAAAGGAGAAACCAATGGCTTTAAAAAAAAAAAAAAAACTTTGCAAACTGACAGTGTGAAAGCATGACGCACACGACTTGTACCACTGTTTTATTTGTTTCCAATGTGTGAAAAGGTTTTAAGAAAGCCATCTGTTCTGCTATTACTACTGATCAAATTCGCTTGTTTCCATGCATATACACTCCGACACACTGTGGATAAACTAAAACTGCTTCCCTAGCAGGACATGTGCATCCTGTTGCATATGATTAATGAGAATGTGACAGACTGCTCACTACATCCCTTATAACTCAGGGCAAAGGGTGCTAGCGCTTCGGCTTTAATGTGAAGAATGTAACTAACTCATCATAAATTGCTTTATGGAATAGAAGGTCAATTTAATTTAAATAATGTTTTGGGGGGTTAAATTAAACACTGTTTCTGCATATTGGTATTTGGTGTGTGACTGTGGTAAAAGGAAATATTTAGAACTTAACATTAATATACAAGTGTTTGCCTGGTTGTTCTGAAGTTAATACTTGGGATGTGCTTATGGTGGACACGTAAATGCACTGGGTGGTGTCTGATTCGTCTGGATAAATTATGCAAAGGTGTTGACTTTACTCTGAGACTGTTACTTTTATCCCATACACAAATCTCCAAACTAATCTGTGTGGCTTGGGATTTTGTATTATTTATCATTTAACATTGTTACACAATAAATAAATCTAGAGGTGGAAAACACACAACCATGCTGTTTTTTTTTTTATGCGCATCGCAATCTTTTGAAGCTCCTTGACATACCCGTACATTCTTCTGGATAGTTTTGATTCCCTTGGGTGCTCTGGGATCATGTTTTATCATTTAGCAACTTTTGTGGACATGTAGTTAAATTCAAGTCGATTGCAAAACTAATATATTGAAAACACAGCTTCTTTGCAAACATGATTTAATGCATTGTTCAAGTGTTTCGATTAAAATGCCATGTAATCAGAGAAGAAGCACTTGAAATGTTCATAAACATTTATTTTTACACCAGCAAATCAGAGAAATGTATGTTTTCTTTTGGACAGACAATAACCATGCTACAACATAAAGGTCTATATTTATAACTCCATTAATCTGTGTATGTACATGAGACCTTGACCATTTAACTAGGAGTAGCATAGTTTCACAGCCACATCCAAACATCCAACATATCGTCTGAAACAAGGACAGTCTTTAAAAACATGACAAAATAAGGTCATAAATAAAATAGAAAAACAACAGATTACCATTTCACTATAATTACACATATTTTAAGGAACTGTGTCCTGCCCATAATATTCCATTGTAGTATTTAAGTTACACATGTTGCATTTTTCCACCATTGTAATGTAGAACCCATAATGGGCAAACCAGTGTAGATTTGTGAATGGGGAAGGGAAATGCACAGGAAAGGGCCACAGATGCAAACAACCATCAAAAGCCATCAAGAGCAGGGACACACAAGAAGGAGGGATTGCGAGGGAGAGATACAAAGCAAGTGTCAGACACAGAATATCCACTGCAGAGAACTGTGCTCAAAAGCTCAGCGTATACGACGGTGAAATGGTTTCTAGCCTTTAAAATCCGAAGAAGTACGAGTGAACAAGGCTGGTCATGTGGTAAGAGCAATGCAACATAAGGCTGTAGACTGCACCATTGGCAGATGTTAAAGGTGCAAAAATGTGTGAATGGGATGCAGAAATGATACACAGCTTGGCATTGGTATGGATGTTCAGGGAGACGTGCAGATGTATGGCATCTTCGAATGGCCGTGTTACTTTAGTCTGTACAAATCTAAAACACCAAGGAGATTTACACAGAACAAAATGTAAACAGAACACCACCTACACTCACGACTGATTCTGACTGTAAAATGTACAGGGTGATTCAAAATAATGTTGGCACT
Organism: Clarias magur; assembly: GCA_013621035.1. NCBI lineage: Eukaryota > Metazoa > Chordata > Actinopteri > Siluriformes > Clariidae > Clarias > Clarias magur. Next base: position 168,188 of record QNUK01000715.1, read on the forward strand.
AATTAAATTTTTTTTTTTAGTCTACAGTAATTTTTAGGTGAAATTACTACCGAATTGAGTTAGGTAAAGAAGAAATGGTATTGACTATACTGGTATAAGTAACATAACCTCCTTCTGTAAATGTGTGTTAATGTTTTGTAATCACCCTGTTCATTTGATAAGAAAATTAAACATAAATTATAAGCAATAAAACAATGCAATAAATATGAGCTAACAATTACAAATTAAAAATATGCAAAATGTACAAATGCACAGGGTGTGTACATTGGATATCTATATAAAAGCGTTTTCTTTCCACACACACCAGGATGAACATTCTGAATTGATGGTAACGGGCGTGTTTCAATTGTAAATCTAGTAAAACATGAGTACATGGACATTACCAAGGTAAAGTGAGCTAAATAATACGACTGATGCTTAGAATTAAAATATACTATGAAGACGAGATCCCGATAACCTGATCAGGCTGCGACACACACCAACACCAACACCCACACTGCACGGCTTCTGATTAACGACAGAATTTTGCATTTATTCTTTTAAGCACTTTTTTGATAGCCTGATTTCATTACATTAACATTTTGGAGAAAGGTGTTTGGCAGCATCTTTTGCGTCAGTTTATTCTTATCGACTCAAATGACTGAGGGGGAACCTGATGCTGAAAACAAGGACCGAATTTAGCTTTTAGTTTCAGGCATAAAATCAACAAAGTTCAGACAGCTTAAACAGACTGAACAGTATATTACATACAAGAGCCTAAAACATGACTTCATTTCTTAATTATTAAATGTGGCTTTTCTTACAGACACATGCATACATCAGTTCAACAAGAATATCCATCATAAACTACTAAAATGTGAGCAAAACAATGCACACTAGAAGACCTACTTGCTTTAACTTTAACTACCGACTGGGGAACCGTGCATGCTACAGGACAGCAAACAAATCTGGCTGGAGAAAAGGATGATGGAAAGGCAAGTCTGAAAATCAAAGGCCAAAAGGACCAAGTACAACAAGAGAGAAAATATCTTCTGTTCTTTTTTTTTTTCCATTAAACTCCTTATTTCAAGCTATACTGAGGTGACTGTACGCCACTCCGGGAAGAATGGTGATGGCGGTGGATATGACAAATGGGTGGGAATGGCGGAAAGAGTTCAGCACGTGTTCCACTCTTGCTGGCTTTTCTCCCTGCCAATGGTGGCTTTTTCTTTTTAAGTTGTTGGAGTTGCTCCTCTGCTCGTTCCTCGGACTCGGGGGTGGGAGAAGAATGGCAGCTGGAGAGAGCTGGGATTAGTTGAAGCCGGTGTCGGTCCGGTAGGTGGTGTGGTGGCCATCGGATGTTAGCTGGGTGGTCTCTGTGGCTGACGGTTGCAGGACAATGGGCTCACCTCCACCAGCCTCTGTTTAACCACAAAGAGAACATTTACAATAGCAAAGATTTTTTGACTTGGGCCTTCCAAGAGCAATAGAAAAGCATTTGTGCTATTGTCCAGAGATCATGAGCTGCCACAGAATTCTGAAGATGCCACAGCCCTCGATAGACGGGAATCCAAGAGAGCAAAATGACACATGCTCTCTGGGTAGATTATGGCACACTTTCTCTTCCCTATCAATTAGAGCGACACTAGAAACTAGAAGCACAGAAGAGGGTGGACAGCGCTTTCCTCAGTGTTATGCCACCCCATGACATAGCATGTGCAGCAATTTAAAAAGATGTAGTCGTCTGGCTTAAAGGAAGTATGCTCTATCCCTAACCCCTTAGCATATGTTGTATGATAAGGGAGAGCTGGCTGGTGAGCGGAAGTGAGGGGAAATGGGGAAAAAAAAAAAACGGGGGGAATAATGAAAGGGGAATGTGAAAACAAATTTGTGATTTTGTGTGTGTGTGACTTCATCATCAAGCTCATTGTTGAATTTTGTAAAGAATTACAGTTCATGCTTGAAGTGAAAGAGTAAACAGTTAAAATAATACGGACTTGCTTCATATTCTGTACTAATAATAACACTCTTCAAAAGAACTTACAAAAAACACTACCTTACAGTTTTACTAAACACATTGTTCATTTAACCGAGATAAATATGCAGAGGGGTGACAAACTAAATGAAAAATCAACATCAAGTGTCAAGCTTTCACAAGTATAAAAAAACAGTTACAATGCATCCGAGCATAGACTTTACACGTCTCCTGTAGAGAGGACCTGTAGAGAGACATGATCCGCATTTTTCCAAAGATATTCGTCTCTGTTGGCGTTTTGTTGTTGAAGATGTGGTGATGAACAGTGTTGTCTAACACACTGACCCAAAATCTCTCACAGAAATTGAATTGAGATCAGGTGAAGCCATAGCATATGATTTACATCATTTTCTTCCTCATGAAACCATTCTATGACTCCTTGTACCCTGGGAATGTAGGTCTTGTCATCCTAAAAGCCACCACTCTCACCTGGAAAAAAAAACCCTACCATCATGGAAGAAAACCAACAAGCCATAAAATCCATGGCAGAAAAATTATTAATTTGTCACTTCTCTGTATATTTGTTTTTCTTAAATATATCCAGGACATTCATTCATCCTTTCATTGTATGGCACTCATTACAATCTGTTGAACAACAGGTTCAAAAACAATTTGCATAATGCAGTGTGGTGAATGAAGAAAGCGTGACTAACTGCATGCAGAAAAAAACTGCCCTAAAGCACATGACTTGGTAAAGCCTAATGTAACCCGTGTGTATGTCGAGAGACTGGGAAGCTGATCGCATTAATTTGCACCAAAGTCATTTCTAAAGCTTTTGCTTCAGTTTTCTCTATTATGCACATATCCCAAATGTGATGTGCTTTTTTAACATCGTGAAATCTTTTTTTTTTATTTTTTATGACAGAATTGTAGATATTTTGAAAGTCCTAAAAGTTCAAAGGGTTGCTGTTGCATTCATACTGTTCCAAAAATGAAAGAGAAGATCCTGAAGGATGAGTAAGCTGGTCATCACAATTATCTACAACTGGTATAAAGCACCACATAACACTATCATTATAGTTTTCTATGAACATATCCCACTATTTGTAATGCAAGCATCTTGATTAAAAAGAAAAAAAAAGGAAAGAAAAGGAAACCTGATAGAAAACTCACTCATGCTGTGTTCATTTAGCCACGATCTGTTCAGATGTAAGAATTTTAACATAAACAAGACATTTTATTACAGACACGACAACACCATGGGTGATTACAGAAAAGACTTTAAACAGACTACAAAACTGGAATTTGTCCACAGCGCAAGTTACAGTGTAGCATCTAACCTCTCTCGTCAGACTGCAGCTGAGCCTCCAGGTCTTCTGGAGAGACGTAGAACTCTTGGTCGGGTCTCTCGGGTGGCCGTGGTTTACACTTCCCACAGCAACAGTTACAGCAACAACACAGACAGCAGCAGAAATAGCAGCCGGTAGCCAAGCCGCAGAACACAAAGAGCGCCTGCAGAGGGAGACAGAACGCACAGTAAAACAGAGCAGGCTCAAAGGAGACATGGAAGCAAATTATATCTTCAGGAAGTATATAATGTATAAAATAAGATATTTATTTTTATGGCAAATGAGTAAAACAATAAGCTACCCAAACATCCTGCTTTAGTGTTTATGTAAAATAACAGAAAATGAAGTTAAATTCAGACTTCACTTTTTTTTTTTTTCATCTTAAACAAATGTTTTCACTGGATAACAAAAACAAAACAACTGATCTCGTCATTCAAATACTTTTGGAAGATATTGTATGTAAAACTCAAGCTTAAATGGACTTTTTCTTATTTCTTATGATGTATAGTCTGACCTTGGCCCACCAGCTGGACAGGACAAAGTAAGTGTTGACATTCTCCTCTCCAAACTGCTCGGCTACGTAGAGCCCTAGGGAGCCGTACTTGTCATAAATGTTGCGTTTGGTAGGGTCGTTTAGGATGGCATGAGCGTTGTTGATCTCTTTGAACTTGTCCGCTGCCTCAGGATTGTCCGGGTTCTTGTCAGGGTGGTATTTCAGGGCTAGTTTCCTGTGAGAAAGAGGTCGACAATCTCTAGTATTGTAATTGTGGAAGTGCTTTATGTGGAGTTCAGGACTAGCATGAAATGCTGAATTGGTATGAGCTTGAAATGGAAATATGTTCCAGATCAGCACAGTGAGGCTTGTTATTTCATGAGAGAGTGTTCTGTTGATACCACTCTAGATAGTTAGCTAGAAAATGGCTGTATTAGCTAATTAATTGCTAGCATTATGGAGGTGAAGAGTGCTACTGTGGTTTATACGATTTTATTAAAAAATTCTCTCTTACCTGTAAGACTTCTTGATGTCATCATTAGTGGCCAGTTTGTCGACACCCAGTACATGATAAAGGGATTCTCCAGAGGTGGAGAGGGTGCGCTGTCTCTGCGGCTCAGTCATGGCAATACGCTCTTAATCTGAAAAACAAGAAATCTGCATAATAACTTCGGCTGTCGATTCTTTAAATGTCATGTCTTGTTCATATAATACTCCTTTCCAATCCCTGTCAAACTCCTGTGCCGCAGTCCATTCCAGTAGGTGGTGGATAAACCCATAAACTCAAAGGAAGAGGCAGCAGCAAAAAGCTTACAAAACAAAAAAAGTAAAATTTTATTTTTATATAGATTTTTTTTTTCGGTTTGTGTTTCAGCTGTGGTATATATATATCTACCAACAAATTGATTAAATCACACAATTTTAAGTACTGTTTCTGTGAAGAACATCCTCTCAGAATTAACCCAAAGCAAGCAACAAACTACATTTAGGAATTCAAAACATGCGTAGAGCTAGCCTGCCAACATAACAAGCCTTCCTGGTACTAACTGGTGTTCATTGAAAAGAAGCATATTTGCATTACTGTTAGCCAGCCAAAATACTTCATTAGAAATGAAAACAAAGATCAGCACCATATGTATGTAGCATTTTAAGCCTACTCAATACACACAATGGCTGTTTTTTTTTTTTTTTTAATTGGGGGTCCTTCCGTGGTGAAAATTTTCTGAAAGTGCCATCAGGGAAAGGTTGTGCCTTTGTTTTGCATCAGAGCTTGACTTACCTGGCAATAAATGAAGATTTTATTTTATGAATGAGGAAAACCCAAGTTTTTTTTTAATACCCATTTTTATGTGGACTAGACCTAAATATTTTTACAAAGATCCATTTTCAGTGAACTAAAAAGCAATTTGCACATCCACAAAAGGCCAGAACACACTGAAACACCACTGTGTTATAAAATACCTGTGCACATGTGGACTAGGCATTAAATCTTATATTTAAAGTTTTTTTGAACTACTAAAAAAATCATTTAAAACATAAGAGACTGTCGCAAAAATGTTGGATACTGTGATCCTAGTGAATACAGTCCAAACTATTTTAGGTAAGTTTTAACTACGCAGGTTAAATGCACCAGTGCTTTTATAATCTGTAATATGTTCAATTCACCAGAGCTTTAGCATAGATACTGGACAACACATTGTGACTTCTCTCCTAGAGCGGTGTATAAAGAACTAAAATTTAAAACGTATTTTCCACTCTGTTTCCATAACAATACTGTAACTTAGCAACTGAATTAGTACATGTTCAGCAATGCAGCCTCGCTAGGACAGGTGTAGTGCTGCAACAGCGCATCGGAATTAAACTCTGACACTTTTTTCTTCAGGTGAGGAGAAAGAATATTCTCACAATCTGGTTAAAATTCATGAACATTTCTGTGAGCCCTCAACAATGAATACAGCTGTGTTGATATCCAACATTGAAGTCTAAAAAGGTTTACATTTCAGGTGGTGAAAAGTTGCCATTCCTCTATGATCTTACAGATGGCATGCTCTAAACTATTCACACATTTTATCAGGCAGCACAGCAACACCTTTACTAGAAGCAACACATTGTTTAAAAAGAACAATAATGGCAGATGACACACCACAGACACTGGCTGCTCCTCTAAATGTATGGAGTAATCTTGGTTTTCAGAATTTAATTAGTAATGAGGAGTTGAATATGAACCACGCTGCATTCAAACAGCGTCATGCTGACGTTAAGGACTGTAGTAACACGACTAACATACGATGATGACATCAAATCTGTATTTATGAAATCATGATACTTACAGAATTGCAATACAACTCACATTGGCACCTATGTTCACAAAGAAGGGTCTGTGTTGATTAGGGTGTTTTTACACTGGAACCCAAGAATAGTTTCGCAGAACAATTTACCAGAAAGTATTTTGGCAAAAATCAGCGAGAACACCATCATTGGTGCTCAGTAACCGCGGGTTCGCTTGAAGAGGTGGTCTCAGGCAAAGTGTACAATATACTCGGACATGGATCGAATCAGACACCGAAGCCATGCATACCTCAGCATGGAAGTAGGCGCGGCATCATCAGTGCCACTTGTCTCCTCACTGCTGATTTTTTTCCCCGAAATATCGGAATATTTTAGAAAAATATATATTTTTTATATTTAAAAAAATATTTTAGGCATAGCATTGTTCTCTTCTTCTTTTGTGTTTAATAGTAATGATTTATTAATTCATAGAAAATGTTGAAATGGAGCACATAGAGCACATTAGAATTATATCTGTTGCCATGTATATGATGACACTTTGCTTTTTCAATTTTTCCCATAGTATCATATCTCATAATTTCTACTGAAGGACTTTCTTTTATGATTATCTTCTAAAAAGAACTTTACTACGAAATGTTCAGTCCCACTTAAGAGAACTGTTTGAAATATTCCTTTCACCAGAGCTCTGGGAATTTGATGAGGCCACATAACAGACACCTCAAACAGCTTATCAATCCAACACCATCCACACAATGCGGTTAACTAACCTTTCCCTAATCTATATGAAGAAGGAAATAACAGGAAGCCACACTGTTGCAAATCAAGAGTAATGTGATAACACAGACAATCTGTCCTCTTTTCTGTCAAAGGTGGAAAAAGGCAGCTATTGCTGATGGTTTCACTGAAATAAATCCTAAAGCCAGCCAGCTACTATAGCTACAGATGAAAACTTTTAGCTTTGGTTTTCATAATAAAAATCATGGACAAAATCAACAGAACAATTTTTCCAACTGGCATTTCTGAGAGTTCTTGTTTACATGAGCCAAGCTCTGCAAACAGTGTAGGCTGCTAAAGCTGGAACAAATCTGCATGTTGTCTTTTAAAAGCTCCTTTTTGTAATCAACATTTCCAATGACAAAGCCACAGCTTCAATATAGTGCACATCAGTGGGAGATTTAAACACTAAAGCCACTTACTTTAATTAGCGGTTTAAACAGAGTACTGATCAATACGGAATTAAATTTGGCAGAAGGTTCTTTTCCTTCCCTGGTCATGATAAAATCGTATATATTCATCACCTATGCCCACTCTCAGTGTATTCAGCAGTTTTTATGAAAGATCAGTTGGAAATGACAGGGTGCAGCACAGTATGTGCTTTAGAGCACCGTCACTTGTCCCATAGGATTCAAAGAGTAAGAAGTTGGATTTACAGAATATGACAATTTACAGAACTAAAAGCACTTTTAATCAAAGACGTTAGTTCAATCAATTCAATATACCTCAGTCAGTTGTTTAGACTTGGTTACTTTGTTGTCTTGCAAAAACAATAAGAATCAATTTAAATGTGTTCAATAACAATGATTTATTCAAATTAATTATTAAAATTGATAGACGTTCGAAAGTAATAGACTGTGTGGAGTCCAAAACGCCTTGGAGTGCTGTATTCTCCTGGCTGCTTACAAATCTGAACGCTGGAAAACCATTATGATAACATGACCTCATCAGCCCCTGTTGGAAAACCAACCATGATTCATCTGCTGATTCACCCTTTTCTCATCAGCTGCTCAGATAATGTAGACTTTCACTAACCAAACAGCAAATAAAAACCCTGCCTAGAACTGAAACTGGAAGTAAAGTGCACTAGTGAAAGATTGTGGCACTACGTTTTTTTTTTCAGTAGATAACTTACTTTTGTGGGATGTAGGTGAAGCAAGGCCATTATAAAGCAACCTGTTATATCTATTCTAGATTACTTAGCAATTTGTCAGAGTGGTTTACAAAGAGTATGGCGTTCTAGAGTACGAGTTTATAGTATGAGAATTTGTGGTTTTGAGCCTCATGGTACCAGTGCAAAGCTGAAGAAGCACCATGTTTTGCCTTGTTTTATCAGAAATAAATGGAATATTTCAACAAACCATTTCATTCCAAGTGTAAATTATATAACATCATAGGGAAAGAATGGGTTCAATAAACCATCCAAGTTTGTCGCTCACTTAAGGAGCTAGGAATATTAACTGTCCTTGAGAAATCTATTTTCTAGAATTAAACCATGCCTGCTATTTGCATGTTTGCCATGGCTTGGGCTCATTTCCAACTAGCACAAGGGGTTCTAGTGCTTCTCCAGTGAGTACTCTTCCGCTGACTCTCCTGTTTCAGCTGGTTTACTCAGCACTGCCAGCCTCTGACAGATGCAGCGCAACGCCTGATCGTGAGCACACACAAGCCTGGGAATTAATCCTTGACAGTCGGGTTTAAAAACCTTCACTTTCATCCAAGACACTAACAGGAGGGAAATTATTAATACATGCAAAATGTTCCCATAGTCTGTTTAGTGCATTTTAACGAAATAAGAATGTGTGGAGGAGGTGTGACCAGCTAACAGATATACAGGTCAGAAGACATGATCATACTGCACATTTAGCTCACTGCATTGTAGGAAAACTCAGGATATATATCATGTCTTCTGTAAAAATAAAACACGACAACAATTTCTCTTATAAACATCACCAAGTAGGTCATAGTATATTCATGTATGTGCATGACAATCCTCTGTGTCCGAGGTGCACGCAGAGGATCCTACGAAAGCTTAATGACATCATTTCGGATTAATGAACACATAGGTCCCGTTTTAGGTGAAATCAGAAAATAGTCAATGCGCAGTTTAAACTACGCTTTTTGCATTTATCCTGCTACCCTGCATTGATAAGGAGGAGAAACGGCCTCATCATTCATTAGACACGGACAAGTGAGCGCTGCTGGTGAAATCACGACCAGTGATTGTGTGGTTAAAATAATATAAGAATAGAATACAATATTCCCGGATTATGAGTACTGCCTTCAATTTGACATTTTATAACGGATTGATTCCACGATGAGAATCACAATCGCTAATCTCCATCTTGCTAATCACTGCATCATAGGAGCACAGTACCCTGGCTAGCAGCGCTCTCCATAGCATCCATATTGGTTAGCCTGTTAGCTCGAGCGCCCACTGCAGGGGATTCTGCAACGTTATACCGCGGAACACTGGAGAACGGCTCCAACACACCGGTAACAACGCTGCGTTTTCATGTATATGAAGCGCTTTAGAAAGGAGGGCGAGTTACCTTTTCGTTGGCGTCGTCAAACTGCGTCTCTGAGTGACTTCAGTGCAGTAACGGTGCTGTTAAATCCGTGCTCGCATCCCCGTGTGCCGCGCGCGCCTCCGTGAACGCTCAAATGCAGCACCAGCAGTCTCTCGCTCGGCTCCGCCCACCAACAAGCGTGCGCGTGCCCGTTGGCTTGTATATTACGTTGTACTAAATTCTACAGGAAATAGGACGCCATGTAGGATTAGGATGTAGCATACATTCAGAGGCGCTAGTCCCCCATCACTTTGAGCAAGCTCAGGACTCTACCTGGGTGGTGGCAATAACTGAGTTCCTGTAATATGTGTAATGTTACGGTGGTTCAAAATCAAATCAAATCAAATTAAAAATTTACTCGTCTCTAAACACAGTCGTACACAGTACGATATGCAGTGAAATGCTTAAACGAACGCCCGTGACCTTAAAAAAATAAAGATTATTAATAGGCAATAAATATGAATAAAAAGAAATAAAATAGAAAAGAAATTTAGCTAAGGTAAGAAAAATATATCTGTAAAAGACAAAATATACAATATAAAAAATATAAGAAAACCTAGCTGTACAAATGTGGAGCAGAGATGATTTTTGTACAAATATAGAAAAATATAGAAATTTTAGTGTGGAGATGAAAATTAGTGCAAAAAAGACAAATGTCCAAATTGTTCATAAGTGTGAATGTGCAAAATGGTTTATTCCTGTGTGGTGTATTGATTGAGAGAACGTATCGCCTGCGGGAAGAAGCTCCTCTTCAGTCTCTCTGTATTGGCCCTCAAGGAGCGGAAGCGCTTTCCAGACCGCAACAGGAAGAACAGTCCCTGGCTGGGATGGCTGAGGTCCTTCACAATCTTCCTGGCCTTGGTCAGCTGATCGCACCACCCTCTGTAGAGCTCATCTGTCCTGCATGGTGCTGTTTCCAAACCAGATCGTGATGTTTCCCATCAGGATGCTCTCTATGGTGCAGAAGAAGAAATTCCTGAGCAGCCTGGAGGGCAGTCTGAAGTCTCTCAAGCTCTGAGGTGGTAGAGACGCCTGGCCTTTTTCACCATGGTGTTAATGTGCTAGGACCATGACAGGTCCTGTGTGACGTGAACTAGGAACTAGTTATCTGAAGCTGTCTACTCTCTCTACTGGGATATACTGGATGATGGGGGTCTGGTAGCTCCTGTTGATGACACGGGTCTGTTAGTTCCTCTGCTGCTTTGTACTGAAGTCCACTATCAACACCTTTGTCTTGCTGACATTTAGAAGGAGATTGTTCCTCTGTCACCAGTTCTCCAGATTTCCAATCTCCTCCAGGTAGGCCATCTCATCGTTGTTAGTGATCAGTGGTATGGTGAATGATTGTGTGTACAGTTCCCACAGACAGATGCATTCCTTCCACAAGTTGGCACAAAGATATCTGCCAATTTAAAGGATCAAGTGTTCCACTTGCTGAATGTTCACAGTGCAGTTGGCTCCGATCATGACTGCTTTTTATGCCACAAAGAATCACTACATTGTACTGTGGTTGAAGGCTTCTGTAAATGTCAATCATTTTAATGGCATTATTCAAGAGGCTTTTTTATCACAAGCCAGTTTGGCTATGAATGCCCCATTATGTTTAAAAATACAACATAAAAAGATGCAACACAAATGTGCTGAACTACAGTCGTGGCCAAATGTTTTGAGAATGCACAAATATTAGTTTTCACAAAGTTTGCTGCTAAACTGCTTTTAGATCTTAGTTTCAGTTGTTTCTGTGATGTACTGAAATATATTTACAAGAACTTCATAAGTTTCAAAGGCTTTTATCGACAATTACATGACATTTATGTAAAGAGTCAGTATTTGCAGTGTTGGCCCTTCTTTTTCAGGACCTCTGCAATTCGACTGGGCAACTTCTGGGCCAAATCCTGACTGATAGCAACCCATTCGTTCACTTCTTGGAGTTTGTCAGAATTAGTGGGTTTTTGTTTGTCCACCCGCCTCTTGAGGATTGACCACAAGTTCTCAATGGGATTAAGATCTGGGGAGTTTCCAGGCCATGGACCCAAAATTTCAACGTTTTGGTCCCCGAGCCACTTAGTTTATCACTTTTGCCTTATGGCACGGTGCTCCATCGTGCTGGAAAATGCATTGTTCTTCACCAAACTGTTGTTGGATTGTTGGAAGAAGTTGCTGTTGAAGGGTGTTTTGGTACCATTTTTTATTCATGGCTGTGTTTTTGGGCAAAATTGTGAGTGAGCCCACTCCTTTGGATGAGAAGCAACCCCACACATCAATGGTCTCAGGATGCTTTACTGTTGGCATGACACAGGACTGATGGTAGCGCTCACCTTTTCTTCTCCGGACAAGCCTTTTTTCGGGTGCCCCAAACAATCGGAAAGAGGCTTCATCCGAGAATATGACTTTGCTCCAGTCCTCAGCAGTCCATTCGCCATACTTTTTGCAGAAGGTCAATCTGTCCCTGATGTTTTTTTTGAGAGAAGTGGCTTCCCTTCTTGACACCAGGCCATCTTCCAAAAGTCTTCGCCTCACTGTGTGTGCAGATGCGCTCACACCTGCCTGCTGCCATTCCTGAGCAGCTCTGCACTGGTGGCACTCCGATCCCACAGCTGAATCCTCTTTAGGAGACGATCCTGGCGCTTGCTGGACTTTCTTGGACGCCCTGAAGCCTTCTGAACAAGAATTGAACCTCTTTCCTTGAAGTTCTTGATGATCCTATAAATTGTTGATTTAGGTGCAATCTTAGTAGCCACAATATCCTTGCATGTGAAGCCATTTTTATGCAACGCAATGATGGCTGCATGCATTTCTTTGCAGGTCACCATGGTTAACGATGAAAGAACAATGATTTCAAGCATCACCCTCCTTTTAACATGTCAAGTCTGCCATTCTAACCAATCAATCTGACATAATGATTTATGTAATTCTCAAAACATTTGGCCACGACTGTACAGTACATGGTATATTCACAATAACCAACAAGGAGTGGTCCTAGGTACACTGTATTTCTAATTGGATGTAGAAAACTAACCAATCCCATTCAACATCCCATACCAGATTTAGCTTTCTGGTTCAGTGAAAAAGACCCACTACTCTTCTGGGAAGACTTTCCGCTCGACTTTGAAATGTGGCTGTGGGGATCTTCATTGTTCATTCATCCACAAGGGCATTAGTGAGGTGCCCATGTTTGGGCCTTTTAGTTCCAATGAAGGAAAATTGTAATGCTACAGTGTACAAGGACACTATACAATTATGTGCTTCAAACATACATATGGTTTGATTGTAAGATTTCCCAAACCTTTGTTCATATAATGTAGTAAATTAATTTAAATGTATATGAATAAATTCTGTCCTGTGATTCATTGAGAAGCTGGGGGTGCATCCTGTGGGGAGGTTATACACATATGAACCCCTCTATCATCCAGCCAATGAGGAAACCCAAAGAGCTTTCAACATTTAAAAGGACCTGCTAATGCCTTGTAATATAAGATACACAAGCAGTTTAAAGTACTATTAAGATACATAAAAATAAAAAGGCAATTAAGCCTTCAAAGATGGTTTAAGACAAATAAAAAATAAATACAATTGCCATTGGAACTACAATGGACATGTTTTTTTTCCCCTTTGGACATGCACATCATCAGCATGACAACAACTTACTGTATGCAGCACTTATGCACATGCACACAGCAGCACATAGCTCATATGCAGTATGTCATATACAGTGTGGTACCTTTACACAGGGACATTGTAGTGTATAGTAATACAGTACATGTATGTATGAAATACATAGTATGTACACTTTACATGTACACCTGTTTGTTTATGTGGTTATCCAATCATCCAATGTGACAAAAGCACAATGCGTAACCTCATGCTGATACAGGTAAGATCTTCAGTTCATGTTTACATCAAACATCAGAATGGGAAAAAGGTATGTTCTCTGTGACTTTAATGGGGGCATGATTGATGGCACCAGATGGCCTGTTTTGAGGAGTTAAAAAAAACATCTGGTGTGAAGGGAGTCAGTCTGCAGGTTGTAACACCGTGTTGATGAGAGCAATGACCAGACTGGTTTCAGTTGACAGGAAGTCATAGTAACTCAAATATCGTCTTTACAACCACGGTAAACAGCAAAGAATCTCAGAAGAAGACCAACCACATAAGGTTCCAATCCTGTGTGCCTAGAACAATAATCTGAAGCTATATATATATGTATATATATACATATATATATATATATATATATATATACCTTTCTTTTAAAGGTAAAGTGCAGGTTTATTTGTTTTATTTTTCCTTTGTATTTTGTATCAATCTTTTTCTTCTATACTGTATATTTTCGTTTTGTGGAACGAATCATCTGAGTTTCCATTAGTTTTTATGGGGAAATTAATTTTGATATACAAGTGCTTTGATATACAACCATGCCTTTTATGCTTGCAATCCATTGTAAACAAAATTCTTTAAGGATGAGTATCTTACACCTTGTTCACAGTAAGTTGTACTTCTTTCTTTCATCGTCAGCCAAACACACTCCCTGTTTAAAGTAGCATATTAAATCCAGCACATAACTGTTCATAACATCATGTTTCCTCAACATTTTTATTTGAGCGCATAACAAACTGCGGATATGTTTGCTCTAACAACCTGTGTTTTATCTGATAACAACAAGTCACAATTACTGCATTAATTCACACCATGACTTCGGAACATATGAGATTAACTGGTTTTAAACTTCCCACAGGAAGAATAAACATACAATGATCTGTCCATACATCCACCACGAGGACGAAAACGTGTATTCATCCAAAAAAGTGATGGCTGCAATGAGGTAACCTTGCACAAAACGTCCCTTTTGCTCAACATTTTTCATTTAAATTATGGGGCAGATTTAATGTCAGGTAGAAATCGAAGGACTGGCAAAGTTTCATTAAATTCTGTCTAACCAGTTTTGTGTGAAGCTGTAACAAAATCATCTGAACAGACATGCAAATATACAGTAAAATGTATATTTTTGTTGAATGTCTGGTTTTCAAGTAACACTTGATTAATACAAAACTGGTACAATGCGATATTCATTTGCAAGCAACATGCATTCTGCATGCAGGACCTGCATGAATCCCTGACCTCAATGCCATTCAACCTCTTTAAGATCAACTGGAAATTATACCAGGCTTCCTCAAGCAACATCGGTACCCAAGATGACTTACGTTCTTGTGGCTGAATGAGCAGAAATCCACACAGCCATTCTCAAAAATCTACTGGAAATACTTCAGGTCAGAATGTATGTAGACGGTTTGAGGAGACATTTGGTCATGTGTTTACTTACATAAAATAAAATAAAAAATCATGATAAAGGATGCATATTTTATTGTCTAATCTGGCATATTAAATAATTTAACTTGGGTGAGAACAAGGCACATATTACGTCTTTAGACAAACAGCTAGTTCTCTCCATTAATTAAAATCTGAGAATTGTATTGTAGATGATGGATTAGCACAGATTTTTTTTTTTTTTTACATTAATCAATGCTATTGGGTAATTTACTGAGACATCTTAGTAACCATGCCATTTATTCTTTTCAACCCTTTAAAAAGGAGGCCTATTCATCCCCGTTATCCTCTAGCTAACATAATTAAGTGCAGTGAACTAGTGACCAAGTGCAATGATCAAGATTTCATGTTCAAAACTAAGCCTTACTCGAACAGTAAAAACAGTTAAAAATCTACGCAATGGCAGCGTAACTATATAGTCTACTAAGTCACTAGTCCTTCTAAGCTGTAAATGACATGTTCCTTACTCCTGTGCGGTTCGGTGTGTTTTCTTGTTCATGTTTAGTTTTTTCCAACTTCCCTTCAATATCAGCACCGTTCTATATTAATGCAGCTGCTTTTTATCATGCCATCTTCAGAACATACTTTGGATCAGGAGGGGAAAACCAGAAAGAGAGTACTGCTGGACAGGAATTATAGAAGGGACATGTTAAAAGACACACAGTATTTGCAGACTCATGCCTTAAACACTGCTGAAGTATGTGGCATCAAAGAGGCAAGATCAAAATTTTGTTTCAAAGAAATACTTTATTGTACCTGAAATTTGAATTTAAAAGCAGCAGAGGCTGAAGAATGTGTTGTTGAATAAATAACATAAAAATGACAACTATAAATAAATTCAGTAGCATGTACAAATCTAAAATAAAAAGGGTGATGAAATTATCAAGGCATATTAAAAGTGAGAGTTTAAAATGTAAAAAAAAAACTTATTTTGAAAAAAATTAATCCATTCACCCGCTTGGCATGTTCATTCTCCTTTGCTTACCGTTTAAGCAAGCTAATCAAGTGAAAATGCAAGGCTTCCATCTTTCTCTCTCAAACAATAAAAACATACACATGCACACACACACACCTTAACACACAACGTGTCTCATGCACACACACCTTAACATAGTCAACCAACACAAGGCACAGAAAAAGGACAGACCGGAAGGCCGTGTCCCTACCCATCAAACACACCAACTGTATTAAAAAAAAAAAAAAAGATCCACAAAATCCAAAAAATAAGTATTGATTTCCACTGGGGAACAATCCTGGAACATTTCCATACAGAAAATGAAATTTAAGCTTAACACTTTCCTAACGATTAGGGGTGTAAATATCAGGTATCTGCACAATACAGTATAATTTTGATTCCACAGATTACGAGCAATATTTGACAATACAGATGAATCCGCTACAATTAAGAGTCTATTTAGTAGGGAGCATGAAGTAAGCCTACCTTTGACTTGCAAATGATGAGTTACTGCTTTTAGTATCAGTGTTATTAGCAAATCACCTTGCTAGCTTATTTATACAGACTGGATTTTTTTTAATTTAAAGAACCAGTTGTCTGTTCTTTTAATTATTGATTTCTAATCAATCTAACTAATAAGTGTTGCTTTGATTCAGATTAATCATTGCCTTAATTCAAACTTTCTGAATGCTACACCCCTAAATTCTTTGCTGTTTACACTTCTAATTTAGACAGAAAAACAGCACTAACTGTGTGTGGAAAAAAACCAAAAAAACAAACAAACAGAAAATAAAAAGCCAGTACTTAAAAAAAAACAAGATGAATGACATTTGCAAATAAAAGATCAATAGTATATAATTATTTTCATTCTGAAAATGGATGTCCAGCTAAATTAATTTCTGTTATATTTACTTTGATTAGCATATCTGCTTTGAAAATATAATACAATATACAGTTAAGTTATTCCTCTTGTATGAGATGCAAACAAATTGATAGTTCATATTCGTTCATATAGATGGTCCATTCACTGACTTTATAAATGGGGGGGAGATGTTACAATATAGCACAGATGTCCATGTTGTGGCCAGTTCTTACTTGGGGTCC
>QNUK01000715.1:192500-298413 GCA_013621035.1 Clarias magur
ACACACCACTTTCATTGTCAGCATTCATGCTTACACCATAATATCAATCACTGGATTGTTAGCAGGTTTTTTGCACCATTTCTTACACCCTCAAATTAAGGCTGAAAGTCTACACATTAGCTCCAGTGAAGTGAACATCATTTTGGTAATATACTGTATAGTACCCACACCCCTACACATACAGTAGACCCTCTCACCTTCTGTCGCTGCATCATGTTTAGAAGGTCTCCAAAAGGTGAGTCTTCAGGGTTGTCAAATGCAAGCAGGGCCAGAGTTCGCTCCATTTCGGTTAGACATTCCCTGCTCTCCTCACCTTGTTCAGCCAGTTGTGACTGCGCAAACTCCAGTGCAGCCTCAGTCTCCCGCAAACGGATCAGTTCAATCAGATGCTGCTGCTGCAAAAAGGAAAGCCTATCTTAATATTTCAGATCTAACACAAGGGCACCATTCATCTCCAGGTCTTTTGTGACCTCTCAGACTGATAAACATCTCAATCTTAAAAGTGATTTTTGTTGGTCGACCACTCCTGGGAAGTGTAATAATGAACTTGAATGTCCTCCGTTGGTCCACAATCTTTCTGACTGTAGACAGATGGAGTCTAATCACTTCAGAAATGGTTTGGTAACCTTTGGATGTGCATCAACAACCTTTTTCTGAGGTACTCTTAAAAACGTTTTTATAACGAGTTATAATGCACATCCACAAAAGTGTTTAAGATCAGACTTTGATAGATTCCTGTTCTTTAAATAATGCACCGTGATTTCTCCTTATTAATCAAACCATTCCTAATCTTCACATTATTCTGACACACATATATGCCATTTGATCTTTTTCCTTAAAAATTAAAGTGACATGGCACAATATGTTTTTAGTTAACTGGGCTCTCTCCATCTACTTTTAAGACTTTTAGTGTGAAAATCTGATGAAGTTTTGGTCAAATTTCTGCAAAAACGCAGAAAATTCTTAAAGGGTTTACAAACTTTCAATCACAACTGTAAAGCAAATACAGATGGTCATGGGGAAAAGAAAGTACATCCTCTTTCAATTGCATGTATTTATTTATAATTTATCTGGGCGTCAATATAAGGTGGTATAAAAAAATTCTGAAATTCGTGCACCACAAATCCATTCACTTTCGCCGTAGTCCTTCTTCAGACACTCTAAAACCTGCCAGTAGAATTCCCTATTGACGGTCTGCCCCTGTGAACAAATTTTCAATGCAAAATGCTGCGAATGTCAAAAAAGACAACAAGCATGCATTTGGTTGAGCTCCGGATCAGATTCGCCATTTTCAGTCGTGGGGACGCACTTAGCAGCAACACAACACATGTTCAAATCACGTGTGAGGATTTCCAGGATTGTTCCGAATGACACAGACAATGGCAGCAATGTTGTGGATAGTTCTCTGACAATTATCATCAATTCTAAGTTGCCGAATGGTTTAAACATTTTGGGGGTTTGAGCTCTTTGAAGGTCTTCCTGATTTCTCATCGTCTTCCAGTGACCGTTCTTCCACTCATGAAGAGTGCATGCCACTCAAATCACCTCGAACGACTCATTGCCATAAACTTGCCAAATCATTTCTAACATCTCTGTGGCAGAATTGCACATGTTTCATGTAGAATTTCACCTTCACTCTTCCTAACTTGCTTAGAGGAAATAGTAGACATGATACCGTACATGATCGGAATAGCACCAGTTGCACAGCTCCTAATGTACACAGGATAATGTCTTTTGGCACACTGTTGCACTGTCGATGCTCCCTGTGACTGTGCCTGCAGCCTTGTGCTAACATTTACGTGGTGCTCACCATCTTCTATAATACAATGAATTTCAATTCAATCTAGTAAATTTGTCCCAAACTGTAAACCAACATTTAGAATCCTTGGGGGGTTTGAGTTATGTTCCTCAGGAACATGTATAACCATAAATTTGAACGGTGCTGTAACCACATATTGCTAATGTATAAGCTATTTGATTTCAAGTTGATTTCAAGACCATTTCTTTTTGCATTGAATCAAGTTAGTGTCCTACAAATTTGTTGTTAATAATAAAAAGAAAAATGTTTACCTGAAGATGGAAGTACAGATATCGGTTAGCGTCCAAGAGTTCTGGATGAAGGCTATTAATGAGAGAGATGGCTTCTTGAATCTGCCCTTTCAAAATCATCTCCCTGATCTTTATCCTCTCATCCAGCGAGTCCAGATCCACACTGGGCTCAATGCCTGACTCTATCCGGAACTTCTCTGCAGCCTCTTTAAAACCCTCTGTGAAACACGAACATTTCTTAATCTAGTGGTTGTTTATTTTCATCACATAAATGTGTGATGTAACTGATGATGGCATAGTGCGTACAAATGGCCTGCTTTCATGAAAAAGATAAAATTCAGCCGGTAAGTCTCAGTGAGAAATAGGAGATGAAAACATCAAGTGGGTTCAAAAAGCTCTAGCTGAGTTCTACATTAAAAATCTGCTTTTGAAAAAAATAAATCCCAGCAAAATGACATGGAAATAATTTTATAGACTACTTTCAGATCTTCTTGGTCTTGAAGACAGCCTGATAATATTACTTCAGGTAATGATCCAGTTTTACGCAATCATAAAAATAGGCCTCCTAAACATTTGAGGTTTTCTCATGATATTTTTGGAAATTTAAAACACACCAACAAACATTTTTCCAGCATTTTTCCAACCTTAGGCGAGACATTCGCATTTAATACAGGACAAAGTAGATGTGATGGGGGAGGGGGGGTCGGAAAGAGGAAATATTACTTTGCAGACTAAGCACAGGACATGGCAACTCTACTCACTGTAGGTAAACTCCCAAACAGGACTGTCATGAAAGTGAGACTGTCGAACATGTATTGCTCCCGTGCAGGAAATATCCACAAGAGAGGCTAGATATAGTGGCACAGCTCCAAGAACTAGGGGAAGTAATGTTAAGAATCATTTGGAATGGGAAGTCACTAATCAGGGAAGGAAGCACTTCATTTTTAGGACAACTGGACTGAAAGGTTGACTTTAAGCCAACCACAGCCAAGCCGAGAAAAGAGAGATATATTGGTGGTGGTTATGCACCTTACAGAACTTCAACTAAAGATGCAGAGTGGTACTGAGTGGAATTGTGCTGAGAAGAAAGAGTGGAAGTACCAAATAACGCAGACAACGAGTTCAAGACACAGATCAATTCAAGATTATTTTAAGGGAGGCTAAACTGGGAAACCTAACTGGGAGGCTAAACAGGCCAGGGAGATGAGGGAGAATGAGACCTACAGTTGGCAGTAATGTAACCAACAAAGAAGAAAAAGATGACTTCTATTTGTGATTAGAAAAAACTGTCAAAATATTTCAGGTACCCCTATTCAAAACACTGAATCAAAAAAGAAGCTTAAACATTTACAGCATTTGGCTATCATTTACAGAATAAGTCATCCAGAGTAACTTTATTTCTTTATAACATTTATTTCATTGCATATGAGAGGCTGGAGGTTGAAGGACCATAAGTGGAAACTTTGTGGTGTTGGCGTTTAAGCCCATGACATTCACATCAGTAGTCCTAACATTTTAACCATTGAAAAACTCCTGTACTAAATTTTAGTATTTAATTCAGTAGTTAATTTAGCAGACACTCATATCCAAAAACATTCTGGACAGACATATGACAAAAGGTTTAAAATTTTAAAATAACCTTTAAACACACACACACACACACACACAACAGAAGAGACCATGAATTTATATAAAAACTGGACGAAATGAAACAGAACTAGATAAAGCATCAAGTGTAAACTTTTCGCCATGTAAAAGATTTCCTAGGGCTGCCACACAGCAAATATATACTGTAAAATATTCAAGTGCTAATCATGGCACAATTCCTACACAGATATATGAGCAAATGCAAATGAAACGGGCTTACCGGTTACTAAATAGTTCATTATTAGCCGGTTCATATCTGCTCTTTGAATGTGCACGTTATTCATTTTCTCCATCCATTCCTCCTTCGTGATATCTTCAGGCTTTTCCGCATAACTCATCCTGGATCGGTCACTGAAGTAGTTTTTCCTATAAAACGCCCGTTAAAGTAAAAATAATATAAAAGACACTGTCATGTTATTACAAAAAAAAATCTGCTATAATACTCCGCCCTTTAAAGGACTTGAGACATCTGGCTTTCTTGTCATGTGCATGCAACAGTTGGTCAGGAGTGGATGAACGAGTGAAGCAGCAGCTACAGCAGCGTCAGGCGGCGTTTCGTATTTTCGCGGTGTTTTCAGCCTCGTATCGTTGTTCAGTCAAACGACTGTTAACTAAAGTTACACTTCATTTTAGAACAACTAATTTTAAAATCAACATAGGCACCATATATAAGTGTTTACGTGATTTTAAAATAAATTTGCGACAAAGCGATACATTTGGTATTTTTCTCGGCGGTGTACAAAATAATGGCGGCCACAAGAGGAAGCAAAACAATCGAGTCTGAAACTTAAAACGACTATCACAGCAACGACACGAAACAGCCCAGATGGGATAGAGCAAAATACACATGCAGGTCAATAATGTCGACAGCAGTCCGTTTCTTTTGGTTAAATATGTAAAGCACATTTATTTACGATAAAATACTTACTAAATAAATAGTGGCGATGGCGGTGGGCCTTAGGCTGAAATCACGCGATACAACAGTGCGTTCAGGACGAGATTTCACAGAATCTCTGTGATTGGCTAGGACCGTAACGGCGCAGTTGCTGAGGCAGAGCTGTTCGGGTTGCCAAATCCTTTGTTTCTGGAATGTTTGTTACGAAATCGCTCTCACTCTTAAGAAATGTTTTAATAATATATAATAATATAACGTGTTACTAAGATCATTATATTTGCAATTTTCCTCAGATTTAGGAAAGATTGATTGTATATTATATTTGCATTTAATTCGAACAATTCGTGTTAAAAATAAGACTACTTTGTAAAATCGTTTCAAAATCAAATCATTCAAAATCTGATTAAAACTAATATATTATGTAGAAAATTGAGCCATATATACCTTATGATGAAACAGTAAAAAATCGCTACCCTATCTTTTATTTCGTCACATTCGGTATTATAAATGACAGGGTTATAGAGATGTTTTGTTTACCAACGTGATCTAGACATTACATTAGACTTGTAAAATAAGTACAAAACACTGCGTCTACCAAAGCCAAATGAGATTTTACAAAGCATAATTTAAAAGTGAAGTCAAGCTATGGTTTCGTTTCCCTTACCCGTGTTATGGTTCGAATTACATTAATAATAATACTACAAATAATAAACAATTAAAGAATTATATAATGCTGTAATTTCTGTAATAGATCATTTCGATGTAATCATATCTGTATTAGGTCTACTATTAGACTGATTCAGACACATGGAAAAAGAAAAGAGGTTTATAAATGAAGTATATATATAAATAAATCCATTTTCAGACTAATGTTTTGTGCAGTGGTTTTATTCATGTGTTGTTTCTGCCATCACGACTTAAAACATAAGGTTATAGTCACAGATGAAATGCATCACAAATGATGAAAAGATGTAACATTTAAAATCTAACAAATAGTAAACATCAAAATCTTCCACATAGTCTACATCAGCTAAGAAATTGTTTAGAAATACAGAAACAGAAATTCGCGCAGGATCTGCGCAGACTAGCGCCTCTGGTCTCGCTGAAGAAACACGGCGGATGTGACATTTTGTTCGAGGTTTCGTTGCTCGACAATCTTGCACATTCGCTCCAAGGCATAAGCCTGCATTAGGATGTAGTTCTTGGCCAGCAGCAGTGTGGCGAGCTTCGACAGTTTCATGCTGTGATTTCCGCTGTACGGTATCGCGGCACGCAGATCGTCCAGAGCGGCGTTTAAATCGCGCATGCGCCTTCGCTCGCGCGCGTTAACGGCCAGGCGCGAGCCTTTGGGGTGGACTGCGGATGCAAGGGAGCGCATTTTGTTAGATTCGTCAGGAGACTGAAAACTTCTTTCGTTGGCGCTCGTTAGGGTGGAACCTGACTGTATTCCTGTTCGTGATTTTTCCGAGACGACGCCGACGAAACACATACTGCAGGCTGACCGGTTGCCGAATCTGTTTTCACCTGCGTTCATTGTTTCGAACAGTCACCTCCACCTGAGAGCTTTAATCCCACTGCGCTGTTCCGCTATATAACAGCACCGGCACTGTTCAGGGATTAGAAACCTGTCCAATGAAATCAGGGAGTAATCACAAACAGTTTGTTTTCACACAGTTTGTCAAAGCATGACACAAACACATTAACGGGGCAGATCACAGGTGGCGAGGGAATACAGGGCGGGAGATGAGTTAGTTTATTTTGTACTCGATTAGATTATGATGTTTGTAGGCCAGCTTCCTTGATGTGTCTGCCACCCCCACACACTTTATATATATAACCTATGGACAAGGAAGTGTTAGAACGATTAATAATTATTATTCATAAAAACAACAACAATAATAATAAAGTATTGTATTTATATAGCTCCTATGTCGATTTCAATTCAGCAAAACAAAATAATTAATCAATTCTCTTACACAACAAGAAAACAAAGAAATCAGGTAAGCAGCAAGTAACACTTGTCCAGCATATAATATATAATACTGGCACTATTCAAATTGTAAGGTGCATTAAGAGATAACATAAATAGAGAAAGCCATTATATATATAAAAGTATTTTACAACATTATAGAAACCTGACCCATAGCCAAGAGGTGTTCAGAAAGTTTCCAGGCCTCCCACAGTCTTTGTGATGAAATTCCCTGCACATCTTTATAGTTTAGGGCCCATGAGATCTTCTTTCAACTACAGTAGACCTGGGTATTGAGTTGCACAGTGACAGCACTGAGAGAAATGTGGCATTTTGAGCTATGACTCAAATAAAAAGATGAAGGCAAAATTTTACTGAGGTTCTGTGGGAGTGAATTCATAATCTCCGGTACCACAACGCTGAAAACCACGCAATTCATAGAGAAAAGTCTAAATCCAGGAGTCACAAGCACAGCCTTATATTTGTGGGTGAGCAAAACTACTTGCATGGAAAATGGTAACCAGGGAATTTTAATTAATAGGGGAAATATGGTTTGAACATTTAGTATGTATGAAAACTTAAACATTTAGTAAATTGTGCTGAAATAAAGAAAAAAGTTATCTGTTAAATACGGTTTTAAAAAAGGTGTATTGAGATGTTTAAAATGCATATTTAGCAAGAAATAGGTAAAACTTATTTCTATTAGATGTGTT
This sequence comes from Clarias magur, assembly GCA_013621035.1. Lineage (NCBI taxonomy): Eukaryota > Metazoa > Chordata > Actinopteri > Siluriformes > Clariidae > Clarias > Clarias magur. The sequence continues at coordinate 199,774 of QNUK01000715.1, forward strand.
TCTATTAAATTGGTGCTTTTATGCAATATACTGTTACCAGTGCATAGTCCTATAAAAATACAGTACATCATGCCATTGTAAACAAACATTACAGTATATGTCTGAATATTAACTATACTAACGGAAAATGTTGCTGTCAGGAATACTGGACATTGTGAGCCTTTTTTGTTTGTAAACATGACTCTGAAAATGTGGACATGAGAGGGTTTTGACTGAACTTCAGGAATGATTAGAAAACCGTCCAAGATAAACCATAAACTAATTTATTAATGACATTTTAATTGTTACTTGATTTAAAAAAAAAAAGGTATTTAAAAAATGTTACTTGCAAAACTTTACTTGCAAAAAATGCAACATTTTACATAAAACCTTCACTTGAAAGGATAATATAACCTCAGCTACAGCACACCTTAAAACCTTATTGCAATAATAACCCATCAGCACTAATTGGACTGATTACTATCTTGCTGTGTTAGTTAGTTAGAGTGTCAACACATAAACACATGTCAAAATATCTACCTGTCTGTTTGTCTGTCTATCTATTGATCCATCAATATATGTCTATCAGTCTATCAATATATGTAAATGAATTGTTGATTATAATGCTTTATATTGTCATTTTTATGATCTTGGAAGTTTGGATGCTGGGTGGGCACCCCTAGGCTCTTTGCCTGCTGGGCCCATCCACTGTGGGCCATGGGGTGCACTGGGTGTTCTGGTGTATTTCTATTGTAGCCAACATTTACCCTTTTTTTGCAATTTGAGCTACATTGTCTTTGTGAGCCTTGGGTGTCCATGATCCTTTCACCAGTTTGCTGGTAAATAATTGATCATCCGTGTTAATGTGTTAATAAGTTAATGTTATGTGCCATGGTTGATCGCATGCTGTATGAATGAATGTTATATTATATTTTATATATATATATATATATATATATATATATATATATATATATATATATATATATACTTCTATTCATTAAAGGAAAGGGAAACAGGAGGCTGATTGGCTTTTTATGCTGATTTGATTTCTGTTGAATAGACAATATAATAAATGACTATATTCTTCCCACTTGTGAGAAATGCTGTAAATGATCCAGATTAATTAGTCATCATTTTCAAATGCAAATGTCTGTGATTAGAAATTAGACCCTCACTGTCTTTTCATAAGGAGGGGGTTGATGGAATGCAATCAAGCGTTCTGTAGAAACACATCTGCTTAATGGAGGATAGAAGCTCCAATTTGTTGCTAATAACAATGTTTCTAAACATCATACATTTTTGTAATATGTGATCAGCAAATTTTAACCTTTCCAGCACCATTTCATGAAGGTAAAAAAATGTAATAGTAATAAAACTAAAACTTTTTAATACTATCATTGTATTTGTATTTATTTTTTATAACTACAATCCACACACATATGACAATTACAAGCTTTGTTTATATCAGGAGCGCTGTGTCGGGGGATGGTGTCAAAGAACAAAGCATAAGAGAAATAGGTGGGTAGAGAAATGGGGTTGGAGGGTAACTAATATATTAATATATGGAAATTAAAGCATGAATAAGCGTGGCAGGCACACCCATCTGCACACACAGATGCTGACACACCCTCAGAGCAACATTTGCATATGACCTTCCACCCTGAGGGGGTGTCTGGCCTAATTTATGTCTTTAAGATGCAGGGTGCAGGTAATCTGTTCAAATAAGGCAAAACTCATTATGGGCAATAATAAACAGAGTATAAAGCATGCATTATGCTCATAATAGTAACATAAAAATGCTCATAAATGCTCATCAAATTTGAAAACTGCACATAAGATTTTTCATCCATTTATAAAGGTAATGATCATCAAAAAATCTTTATTTTGGACATGTCAGTATGCATTTCCAATACACGGAGTACAAAAATGAATTTTCAGTGAATATCGTGTCATTATTGCGTCTGTGCTACAAATCTAAAGAGGAAAACAGAACTGAGCAATGAATGTCCTATCTGATTGAAACAAATAGTATGTGAAAGTATTCTTACAACTGACTTATTTGTCAGTTATGCAAAGCCTCATAAAAATATATGCCTAAAATTAAATCAGAGTCAATCAAATGCACAATTCTGCTCTTTCTGGTTTCAGGTTCTAATGTTATAGCTAAGTCATAAATTGAGAGCCCACAATTTCTGCTACTAGCCTTTTAATGTCACTCTCCAGATAATTCATACTGGAGTGTAGATCAGACCGGCCCACTCATCCTTACACCTCACACCACCCGCTGCACCGTGGACTGTTGGAAAGGGGGGTCTTCGACTAGTTAGTGGGGTGAAAGAAAAGCTGTTGCTGGGCGACTGAATCACGGTTGCCATAGTAAGCTTGAATCAAGCAGCTGAGCCAATCATCCGAGACCATGTGGGCCAGAGTGGGTCTTGTGCTACTCAGAGATGCACACGTGGGAGGAAGATTGGAGAACAGAGGATGCAGAGGGTGGAAGGCATGTGTGGGGGGTGGGTGGGGGAGGGGTTGCTCGGGTGGTCTGTCAAGAAGCGATGGGAGATAAATCTGGTGAGGGACAGGGAGTACAAATGAGACACCAGGATAAATTTAATGTCCACTTCTGGGGATTTTCACCTCTTCTAATTGAGTCAACAATTTGACCCAATTTAAACAACTTTAACTATAGGCGACATTTAAAAGATAACCCCGGAAATAAAATTAAAGGGACTTAGATTTTCTTATTAGTACTGGGTTAATTCCAAATATTAATTGAAAATGCATGGGGTTAATTGCAAATGCTGGGTAATCTTTTGTAATATTTTATTTCGGCATGAATGCAAGCCTCAGTCAGAGTTCCTGGGACTAAAAAATGAATAAAAAACATATAATAATAAAAGTAAAAAATAAATCTATGAAATTGATTTAAACAGAAAGGCTCGTTGGTATATAATTTAACAAACAAAAAAAAAAGTGTGGAAAAATCATGCATTCTCAAAGAGGTTAGCTGATAGGTCAAACACCTGGGCCTTCCTAGAAAGAAGTCAATAGGGGTTGTGATTGCAGCTGAACTCTCTTTCTACTGTCTAGTTAACGGGTTTTGTTTTGAATTCTCGTAAATAACAATACTGCTCAGTAATATCTCTCTGCATGACTAAAGGCGCGCTATTTTCCCTCAGCTCTGTTTTGTGGTCACGGCTCGTTGTAATGGAGAGGCCCCGCTCGGACTGTCCACTCAAAGAGCCTTACAGCACAGCGGCCAAATGAATGGAATTGAATGAGCTGCGGCCGTATTGTAATGCAGAAGGAGAGACGGAAGTGGGGGGCTCCTCCCTCCACCACCCATAAAAGGACAGTCCCCCCGAAAAAACGGAGAAACTGCACCACGTTTTAGCAAATTTCCGGACACTTCAACGGGCTGCACCTTCCTAACGGAATAGGAGAAGGCCAGGATGGGGACGCTGCAAAATCCGAGTGAACGGAGTAAGAGCGCCTTTAGCATGTAAAATAGACTATAATCGGCAGTAGAATATGGTAAATATAGTGTATAGTTTTTTTTTTCTTCCGCCGCGGTAATTTGACTGATCGTGTCTGGTGTAGGGAAAAGGATGAGATGAGGTCGCAGTGTGAGGAATGAGCAGGTGCCTGCGCCATGTTGCTTCTCGTTGACTCTGCGTCGTTTAATCAGTGCTGCGTAACCCTGCTTATATGTTTCCAAGCTCTGTATTGTGCAATAAAATCTTAAATCGTAGGCTGTTTTTTTTTGTTTTTTTTGGGGGGTACCATTAGAGAAATAACCAATTAATTTGCGAGTCTATTCATCGTAAGTGATATATACTTGTTCCTTTTGATGAGTCGATGAGCCCAGGTTGATTCCAGTACATTTCGATGATGTCTAGCCTGTGTTCAGGGGCAGCAGAGACCCCGTGGTATTTAGGGTGCGGAGACTGTGTAACCTACTATCCCAGATATTATTCTTTTATATAATTAAGTGATTTCGCTTCTCCGTGAATGTCAGTGTGGCTGATTTTCAAGGGCATATTCTCCTGATGGGGATTTGGTTATAACGGGTTAGAAAGAGGGGGGGAGGGACTCTCGGTCCATGTCATGACGTCACCTTGTCCCAATGTAATCCTCTTTGCGCCGAGCCTTATCATCAGCAGAGCAGGGTGAGCGCACAAGGAAGCGCTAATCTCTGCAACACTAGCCGGACCTGAGCACAAACGACAGAATTGCACGTTGCGGCAGAGGCTGATCACTAAAGGAAATAAGCGACATTTTGCGCAAGTTCAGCAGGACGCAGGGACAACAGACAGGCTGAGGGAAAAGATCCACGAGCGAAGGAACCTTTGTTTACGGGGATGCTTGAGGAACGACTCAGTGCCGTAACGTTTTGATAATTTTTTTTTTTTTTTTTTGCTGGGATAAATTTTGGGGAGGGGCTTTGAAATGTTTCTTTTTGTATATTCGATGAATAAAAGGATGTACGGGGGGGGATTATTCGTTTTGTTTACCGTCCTAATTAAAAGAAGAATGCAAGCTACCGACACCAAAGGGACCGTGATTTATATAAATTTTTTTGATATATATATTTTTTATTATTATTAAGTATCAGATGCGACGGTGGACGGCGCGCTTATGATTCCTTTATATGTTGATTGTGTATTGAGATTAGGTGCGATTTTAGGCGTGCAGAACGCATCGATAAATTGGCATGTCAGAGATTTTGCAGTAGGGATTGTCAGGGGTGTCTAAAGAGCCTGCTTGACTGAGGGACAATAGCGGTGGATGCGAGCTGCACAATTGAGTGGTTCAGTGCATTGAGGGGTAGAGGGGAGAGAATAGGCCGACGGCCTGCTCCCGGTGCACCTGCATTCGACGCGGTGCACTGGATATGAACGAGCACTGACAGTGACGGGGGGTTTTAATCGTCAGCGTTTGTAATGCGGCAGATTGCACCTTCCATCTCCTGTCGATCCCGGGCTCCAGCTCTGCGTGTTCACGGCGGACCTTGATTTAATATCCGATACAATTAAGGCACGCGGTGAATGCCAAGAGAGGCTCCTCGAAAACTGCGGGATTCTTCTGCGAGACGTGCTGCTGCTGGGCAGGAGTGCGCCAACGAGAACGTGTAGCACATAGAATTTAAAGCGCTCAGCCTACACGTTAACGGCAGCAGTATTCCCCCCCCCCTCTTCATCCTGATTGAACAAGACGGGTGTGTGTGTGTGTGTGTGTGTGTGTGTGAGGCAGACGCATGATAGAAATAGCAACTTTGATAGCTAGATCCCCTCTCTGTTAGAAAGCCTTGCTCTTTAAAGTCTGCTCACATTACAGTAAACGTGTCATAGAGCATCAGATGGCTAATAATCATCAGATGGTTGAGCTTTAGCCTATAGCTCTGTGTTAAATGGCCTGAGATTAGGTTTACAGTAAATGGCTGGATAATGACGTGCACGTCCATTAGAAGGGCTACTAAAAGACTTCTGTTGTTTTGTCTGATTTTGTCATCCTGTATGCAGGAAAGTGAGCAAATGCAGGCTACGTATACCGGCGAATGGATGTTATAACATAATGCTGCATCCCGAAAAGAATAATTATAACAATAGCTTATATTATTGAATAATAAACTCAGGTTTCAGTTCTTTTTTTTTTTTTTTTTTTTCCCAGTGACGGAATATTTGGCTTTGGACTTAATTCTGCTCCCCTACGTTTTCAGAAATGTATGGACAAAGATTGCAGAATGTGTTCCTTATCCTTCCGCCACACCAGTGTCAAGGTCTATCAAGGTCTTCTGCTTTTTCCTTTTTTAAATGAAATATTTCATTGAATATCAGTGTAATATGATATTAGTGTATTTTTTCCCCTTTCGAAATAAAATGATGTCCTAAATGCCTGTCGGCCATCTCTATTTCGCATTTTACTTTCCTTTGTCTTTTGGATTCACTTGTCTCATTGGAAAGCTTGTGACCTTCTTGTTGCTCGTAACGTGATAGAGGTCGCACAGAAAATGTCAAATAAAAGAAATACCTCAAAAATACCGAGTTGCTATTTAATTCCCTTTTCGATACAGTAATTTATATTGAATATATTGATGTCTATGAACAGAACAGCACACAAGGTCAGTGTTTGATGAAGGCAAATCCGCAGTATTAGCTCAGTAGGCTATATGATCGACTGCACGAAGAGATGAAGAATGGAGATCATTTGGAAGATTTAATTTAAAAGAATTACATAATTTCCAGGGGACAGGCCTTCCAGACAGGCCGCTGGGGGTTAGAAGTGGAATCTGCTAATATCTAAGAGGACAATAAATATGTAAAGTGCACATTCTAACTGCAGGGAATGCAAGAAAACCACGATTAATGTAATTTAATTTAATACAATTAGTTCAATTTTATTTATTATTATTATTATTCATTTGACTTATCGGGCTTATCAGAACCTTTGGCATCCATGGTAAAGATGGCCAAAAATGTTATTAAAACCACTAATAATTATTAGCTTATCATGAAAAGAGAAGAATCTAAACTTGAATACAAGTAAATTGATTTAATAATAATAAGATTCATATGTTTCACAATTACTGGCAACCCTGAAGATCCATATGAACAAATTAAACAATTTGTTTATAATTTCAATTAATATTTTTGTTTAAAAATTTACCTGAAAGTTCAGGAACCCATAAGTCATGAATGTCTTGTGGTTTTTTGCACGAGGTGACAGAGGTCATAGTCCCTTAGTCATTAATGAAATAACAGAGAATATGTAGATGAAATTGAACAAAAATCTGGTGACGTTCAGGCAATTGCTCTAAAATTGCTACATGCCCGAACATGCACCTTACTACTGCTAGTAAAATAGTTTGAAACAATCAAACCTGTAATGAACCTTCCCGTAAAATGACGAAAGTGTATTTTGCCCTACACATCGTAAAATGGATGTTAGTGGGGCAAAAACCTCTAAGAATTTAGGTTCGAGATTGCCAAAAGATGTCCCAAAAAGTGACCAAATCTACAATTTTAAGTAAACATCCATGGTGTCAACAGGAACCGTGACTGAAGGTGAATTCTTATGTCAAATGAGACAAATACAGAAACTAAAGCTCAAGGTCAGCTTGGCATACAAGGAAGGATAATTGGTTATGAAGGGGGGGAAAAAAGATCCAATATGTCATGAGTGGTTTTCCTCCAGAGGTACTCAGAGCCTTATGAGGATACATGAAATCATGGACTAGAATTAGGTTGTGTTACCATCTTCCATCAGAATAAAGATTCAGAAGGTACATCCAAATGTACTGAAAATAATCAGAGAACATGGTGTAAGCTAAAAGGAGAGTCTAGGATCCTGGGCCATTCTTTGGTCTGTATTTTCCTGCCTCATCAAACATAATAGAAGACTTTAGTGTTGACAAATAAAGACTAAAAAGTACTAAATGTGTGCTATTTTACTTCAATTAAAGGTCTTCTTACATGTTCAGTGCAAGATTAAACTAATGAAGCACAATGACATTTTTCAAAATATTATTTTACCCATACTCACCAAAGCTGGCATTAATTCAGGAGCCAACTGTATATTAAAAAGGGACAAACTACTAAATGTGAAAGGAAACTAATGCAGTCCTGCTAATATCCTTTTTGCACCACACTGACTGACCACCATTACATTTCATGTTTTATTACCAATATGAAGTGCTTATCTGATTAACTATTAAGGCACTAATGAGTTACATAAATACTGTATTATTACTGAAAGGCTAATGGAACATATTTTCTTACTTATGGGTCAGAGTAATGCTCTTCTGGTCTAACAGATACAGCATTAAAATTCCCTTTACATTATGCTTAACGACTTCATGGCTGCTTTGGGGAAAAAGCATTTTACACAGCATTTTAGAGATGCACACTGATTTAGATAGTTCTGAACATGATGACATCACACATTTGACAGTTAGGAAGAGAGAAAAGAGCTGATGAAACTCTTACAAATGACAAATCAGTAAAAACAAGACCTTCAAACACAAGTTACAACATATAGTATTATTTTAATAATGACCATGATCAAATCTAAGAACGTGATAGATAGTGACCTTCCATACAATGCATATTCATTTCAGGGGTGACTAAAATGTTCGCCTTGTAATTTTTTTAGTATTTCATATATTCTCATAAATCATTTGTTATATGATTATATAAATCTCAATTCCTCACATGATAGACTCCCTCTTTCACACACAAACACACGCACAACAGCAAGCAGGTCCTAAAAAAAATCACGCACAGAAACCGTATACTCTTTTTGTTTCATTTTTTTTTCTACTTTTTAACAGTAAATCAGTAACATTAATTTTTCAGGTTACACATTTGAGGCGTTCTCAGTTATTATATGCTCCTACATTAAAGCTTAGCATTATACTCAGAATGAGGGGAAGAAAAGATCAATAAACTGAACTCTGTTAAGAAAGGATGAGAAACAAACATACTGGAAGTGATGCACCTAGATTGATTTCAGTAAGCAGTGAATGCTACATTTCTCTTAAATTGGCTTGAGCAAAGAAATTACATCCTCTGCTGGACATCAGTGGAACAGTACAGTGTTCAGAATGCTGCTTTCGAACCATTAGCAGAGTAAAACAAATCATAGCACTTGGCTCAGAACCATAACTCAGACAATATTTTTTCCTCTTCACTTCAGCCAGTGATGATGTTGACTTCCCTTGGGTTGAGGGTGCACGGGATGTCTTTTCCCTGATTATGCTGTTGAGGTATAGTACAGCAAATTTTAAACGGTTTTGATGACAAAATAGCTTTAAAATGTTAAGGCTCCGAGCATGTAAAATAAATGAAAAAGTCCTGTGACCAATATGACTTAAACACAAAAAAATATATAAGCTGAGTGTTACATAATTCAAAAATATAGTTTTCTTTTACAGCAACATCATCATCATGTATCAAGACACATTTCTCTGTCCCTTTTTCCGCAGTGGCACACGCACTCCTCAGTCAACCCCTCTTAAATCCCTACAACCAACAACAAAAGATGCACATCTTGATTGTACAAAATTCAACTGGCCAAATACAGTGACTGATGCTGGGGAGGAGTCTACGGTGCATCCAGATTAGTCTTTTCCTCACTTTACCAACCACCATGTCAACACATACAAACACACAGCATGGGCTTTTAACAGTCACTGACTCACTTTGACTCACAGCCAGTGGCAGGTACAGTTAAAAAAAAAAAAAGAAAAAAAAAAAGTGCAGATAACTGTTGACCAAAGTCAGTTATGTAAGGAGGGAGAGAGGTGTGTAGAAACCAAACTAAATGACAAAAAAAAAGAGACAAAGATGATCACGGTGCCATTATTTGATAGGCGCTAATTGATTTCATCTCCAACGGAGCTGGAACCAGAACCAGTAGGGCAGAGCCTTGAGTTTGAGGCTGGTCCAAGTTCCCAGAATTAAATAAACAACTGTTTATTTTTCTTTTTTTAAAATTTCTCCTTGTGTCCTGTGTTTAAATTTTATGTTCAAATGGTCAGTCCTAAAACAGTTGCTCAAGCTATTGGGATGGGGTGCAGTCTTCTATTGTTTACTTCGATTTTGGCGATCCTAGAAAGAAGGGGAAAAAAAAGATGGAATGTGTTCAAAAGTGATGGCTGCGATGCATGTTTCATTAGATCATGCCCCTTGCATCTCATGACCAATACAAGATACCAGTATTTCAACAAGGAATGTCCCCACACTCCGACAATCCCCAATTTAAACTGTTTACCTGATCCAGACGTGATCGATTCTGGGATGAAGGAGGTTCGTAGTTCTGCCAATAAAGATAAGAAGAAAGTGTGAATGGCATCATTGACGCACAATAATGTAAGTAATCATTTGGAAGCAACTCAACTTAATGTGACAGCAATTAGAACTGAAAAGAATAAAACGATAACACACAAACATACAGGTTTAAAAACAGTGAAGACTGCATTTCCTCAGGCACATGGATGAAATGGCGGTCAAAACAATCCTGACAGTCAGGTTCCATGTTGATCTGTAATTCTGTTATTTTATACCAACTATTCTGTAAAGCATATTCTTCTCTTTCGGTTATTGCCTGAATTTAGATAGGTCTTGTATCAGACCCTCAGTATTTACTGATTTGAAGGGTTCAAATGATCAAGTCAAAAAAAATTTATATGTGTACAATACCACCACAGTTATTAGGGTAAAAACTCCCTCTATTTCTCTACAGGGTGGCTGAAAAGTAAATATGCATTCAAAATTTATAAAGTCCATATTAACACAAATTTATTGAAACAAATTCTACATGTACTTTTTTACAAAGGAAAATGAAGGCAAATATTTAAATTTTAACATAGACACTGGCTTCTTCTTGCATCGTTCACCAAGCCTGGGGTCATCAGCATTGCATAATCTTTATTGTCTCTGGACATAGTGTTACATTCCTCCCTTTCAATGTATGCCACTATGTCTGCACAAGAAAAATGGAATTCCACACTGTGATCTTTGCTTGCTTTAATACAGTCAAGCATGTGGCAATAACTCCCAGCCAAGTTCCTGTAATGCGCAAAGTGTTGTTAAATTATTGTGTACAGTTCCCTCAGACAGATGTGTCTCTTCTGCAAGATGGCAGAAGGTTATCAAGATCAGGACTCTAGTGAACTCCGAGCCATCACAGCTGGGCTTATCATTCACACACCTTCTTTAAAATGTTTGCACCTTTCAAATGTTTTACTTATACGAGTCTCATCTCCATACTGTGATTGAAGCCTTCTGTAAATGTCAGTTGTTTTTATGCCTTTATTCATCATCACAAGTCTCATTTGTCTCGAATGTCCCCTAACACGTTTAGATGGGCTCACAAATGAAAGCTATGTAAAATTAAAACACTAATAGTTTGTAGTCAGCATTCAGAGACACCTCCAGATTAGTCAGTCTGCATGCTATATTTGTTAGTATTATTCAACAATATTGCACTGTAATGAGCTTATACATTGGTCAGGAGGGGAAAAAAAAACAAAAAAACAGATCAGTGACCAGCATATTAAACTGTTGACAGAAATGTTCACTACCAACCTTTAGCTACAATGCAATGTATTACTCAGTTCACCGGAAAGAGACCCTTCTGTTGTTACTTAGCATTATATTGTTTTATGTAGTTCTGTATTAGTTTATTTGGGATTTACTTCATAATTCAGTTACCATTAATGAATGAAAGCAGTAGCAAGGCTCTAAGGACATGTTATAAATACATACAGGTATAGTGTGTGTAAGGGTAAGTTGCCCGGAATTGTGTAATTTCTCTGCATTCCCTACATTTTACACATTTTTTGTAAATTATAGCAAGTTCGTCACTGTTAGCAAGTTTGTAAATGTTTATATATTTGCATACAAGATACATTTATAATAAAGGAAAATAAGGTCTTTTTTCGCTGCACTGTACTGAAAACCTATGAAAACAACTTAAAAACTGAGGTAAATCATAACAGATTGTTACACCATGTTTCACAGTTTCACACCATATAAAGAAGACATGCAGCCTACAGTTGACTGAACAAGGAAGGGAATATTCGGTATGTACAAACTACATGCCGAAAATTCTTGTGACCCCAAGGATGTGTTTGGTAAATGAGCAAAGCACAACTGGCAAAGGGAGCTGTTGCACAGAATAATACACCTTGTAGTTGGTCTGGATTAAGGTGGGGTCACTAATAATCGGAGACTGGGCCGAGACCACATTCAGAAAGGGCCTCAGTCTGGCTGTTTTGTTCCGAGTGCGACTGCCAAATTATCACTATTGATAATTTCAAACTTTCAAATATTAAATACAAACATCTAACTTGCTTTAAAATACAGCAAACTGCTTTAATATTGTGTAAATATGTATATCTTCTTTTTGCGGTTGGTGCATTATTGCCACTTACTGGACTTGAGTTTTGTATGAGACATGACATTTAAACAATCAACATAAGTTACACAGCATGTCGGTGCTTATCAGATACTTTTGTACTGTACCTAAGCGACATTATCAGACATTAGTGCTACTGAATCAAAATATCAATGCACAAAATATGAATCGAATCAACAATCAACCTATGACTTTCAGCTCCAGTGCCAATGGAAAAGTTGAGGATAAGAAAAATAAATCACCCCCCCCCTTCTGTGGCACAAGGTTTGTGAAAGGCATGTTCCTGTTTCAGCATAACAACACTCACAAACCGATGTTAATAAAGACATGGTTTTGTAAGGGGTCTGTACAGAACCCTGGACTCAGCACTTCTTATCCGACATCAGTGCCTGACATCACAAATGCTCATTTGACCTAACGGGAGCAAAGTCGCACAGCTATGTTCCAAAATCCATGGTTTCAGAGCAGGACAGGCCGATATTAACTCAATGCTCACTTTCATTAGAACATCTGTACACTTGTGCTAAACCGCAGCACAATGCACATCATCATACTGGAGTTTCAGTTAATATTTACATTAAACCTCAGAAAGGGGAAAAACAGTCTCTAAAGTACATACAGAAAAACAAAAATACATCCTGTGTAAGAAAGGTCTGCAGGCTATCTTGGACGCAGACTCGCCCAAACAGGACAGCTGAAGACCAGCTAAAGAACAGAGGCTGTGTTCTTGAAAATTCATAGTGCAAAGAGAAGCGTCTAGTGACAATATTCTGTGAAAATTCTTATAGAATATGAAAATTGTGGACCATTTCAGTAGATCCTAGTAAAGAAAATTATTCATGAAGCATTTTAACCATTAAAAGAACTTCTAAGGTAAAAAAACTGAGGAAAACACAAGAGGTCTAGGAATTTCTTACGCAGAGGAGAAAATGAATGAAAGTCAAAAGACTTGCTTCCATGTTTGTTACATGCAAACAAACACGGCAGCAATTACAGTAACAACTGGAGCCATTTTTCTCCAGCTTGTTAAAAATAAAGTACAAGAATTACCAGCATATTGAATAAATTGAAATAAAATAAAGAAAATAAATATTTGATTACTGTAAAATATGCCTGTTATTTAAAAGTACAGGCTTATAATATATAATTATATCATTTTATAGTGATGCATGGGTTATGCCTTTTCATACCCGCACATGGCCTGACCCACCCAACATGCTCTAATACTGTAAGTGCAAATCAAGCACTGGTATCCACCGCCCGACCTGGGGAAGGGAGAAAGAGAAAGAAAAAAAAAAATCTATGTACTTTATTCGCACTAAACTGATAAATGAGACAGGGAGCAAACCAACGGCAGGTAACAAGGAAGAACTTTGCTTTTTGTCCATTGCTTTCAGGAGAGGGATGACCTAATAAATTTAGCTTGGAAAATGAAAAAAGTGAGCCTCTAATAATAAATCTGCCTGTGCATGCAATGTATGTTTAATGACAGAGTGAAAGAAAAAGGGGGAAAAGAAGCAGAAAGTGAGATTTATCCTATATGTTTATTAATAAGTAGACCAACTCGGATTTTACTTTGTCAGTCATGGACCCATCGCCTGCAATATTTTCTCTAAAGATCATCTGACAACCACAGTCTTTAGAATAATGCATCATACCTACCCACACCCCTCACAGAGATATTTTTTGTCTTTTCCTTGCTTAGAGGTGCTCTGAGATTTGTTTGAAATTACTTGAGCTGCTTCTAGCTAGATTGTTTTTAAGCTAAGTAAGGCACTCTCAGAGAATTCTCAGAAGCTTTATGAATACAACTCCAGGTGGTCCCCTCCAATCAACAACCTGTTCAGTTTTGGGTGAGTCCATGTTCATGAGTGCCTTAGATTCTTGTTCATGGCCAACAGGAGTGAAAGCCAACATTGCCCTCTGCTGTTGTAACTGATCCACTTGGTTTGCCTGTTACAATATATGCTGGTTCATGGTAACCACTAGGCAAAATACTGTTTGCCTGGTGCAAGTACAAAACTCAGTAATCAGACATTATTTTTACTGCAACAGGCATGACCTAAATGTCTAAACATGGTTTTTACCAGCAATCTATATAAATAAAAGATAAGTTTTGTCTGTACATTAGTCGCTCTTTCATTGATATCCTTATGTTTCATACATTGAAGGATGTAACCAATTTTCCAAAACCAGAAAATTGTATGTCTGTCCAGCTGATGTCACAGTATATGCGGCGTTAATTAAGTCAAAGTGTTAAGTAGAAGGAACGTTATGAGTGGTCACATTCCAGATTACGTCACAGCAGACATGGTGAATATAGCACTTTTGCTCTTGAGGTGGTGGGTGTGCCTATACATGTCACTCAACAGAGCCAATCAATACAATAATTTACTGTAAATACAGAGTATGCAGAAGACACAGAAACCATCGAAATGCACCTATAAGGCACCCAAATTCTCACGGAAAAGAAACGAACGTGCAACACAACTACACTATCAACCAAAACACAGTATTGGTGCCGATTTTATGCATATTTATGCATAATATATATATAATGCAGAAAATGTCCCAAAGAAGCTACTTTTTGGAGAGATGATTTTATATGTGGCCCAAAAATGGCGTTAATCAGAATAATATTGGCTTGCTTCAAATATTATTAATAAAAAAAATTATAAAAATAAATCATATTTCTTTATGAGTATTGATACTAAAATTGGGGAAAGCTTCTAGTAGCATATGACCTGTAAACATCTTTGCTTAAATTAAAGCATTCTGTAAATTAATTCTGAAAAATGGTATTATATGATCCTATCTCAAAATTTACTTTTTCACCTACCTAGGTGAGACACTTGACCACTGCTGCCGTGTTTGGCCATATGAAAATGTATGGTGAATGGATAGATCAATGTATGCTTATTTTTCTTGGTGGAAGTTAAAAACCAGTTTGTCGTGTATGTTCTGAAACCTAATAAAAAAAATATTCTGGCACTAATAAAAAGCAGGAATGTGGTACGCTACGATGAGATAAAACACAGGCTGTTAGAGCAAACATAACTGCAGCAGTCCGAGGTGAGGGCATGTAAAATACCCTAACTGAGAGTACATTGTTATACCCTAAAATCAATAAGTTGTGTAAATGTGATGTAATGAACAGTTATGTGCTGGATTTAATAATCTACTTTAAACAGGGAGTGTACCTGGCTGAACTAACTGAGCGTTAAGTACAACTTAGCGTTAAGGCGCAAGTTAGTCAAACTTACAAAATGTTATTTCTTTGTATTAATAAGTTAGACAGAGAGTTCTCCATCGTCTGAAATACAGGCAGACATGTACATGGGCTTCAACCTAAAATAATGATCACTGATTACATTAAAGCTGATAACATAAAATCATCTTATTTTTTAGCTTTAACCTTTTAACTACTTATAAGAACTCTTTACCCATCAACAACAGATACTAATGCTAGTTGACATTATATCTTATTATTTTACTATAGGCTTATTACAATATATACAATATTTATTACAATATTTTTCCCCTTTCTGATGACAAAATGCTGTTTCAGTGGCATCCTATGGATATTACCTATAAGCCTATCCAATGTTAGCCAAGTCAAACATACACTGATAGATTTAATTTTAATTCATTAGATTTTATTTGAACCCAAAACATGCTCCAGTCACCCCTAAAGAAGGCAAAGACGCTGCATCAGCATATCTTTTAAGCAGGAAAACTGAGTAGAGAGATTACTAAACAAGAGATAAGGGGAAGTGTCTATTAATCTCAGAGCTCAAAACACCTGTGTACAGAGTTCAAAATACCTCTATCAGTCATTCATTCATAAGTTGTATATCTTTGAGTGATAATCCATAGTAGTACTTCTATGCTTAAATGCAAAGGTTCTACAAAAAAAATATTGTTTGCAGGTTCACAAAAAATAAAAATGCCAAATGATATATTGTTCATACATAATTTACGCTATCTGTTTATTAGTTCATGATTTCCCACATGAAAATAAAAACATTATGCAGTAAAAACAATATTTTCCAACCTGTTTTAAGTGTAGATTGTTATTTAGCTGTCCTCCTCAAGTTAATGAGAATTTAGACAATACTAAATAAAACCATCTATAATGTACAGCATGTATTTTTAAACATTTTATCCTTTAAGAAAAACTATGGCATGTAGCATATAGAACACAAAATTAAGACAAATCATAACAATGCATTACCTTTCTCACCACCTCTTCTTCCTCCTGTCTTTTCTCATAGTGTGAGAAATCATCAAAGATGGATGTGGTGTGCTTGTAGGTGGCGATGATCTTTAGCACCTGCTTGGCCTTCTCCAGTGGTACCTCCTGGGTGTCACGTGAGTTGGTCACAGGTTTGTTGTCATTGTTCTCCAGGCGGATATGGCGCAGCTGGCTGTTGGGCACATCCTTGACAAAGAGCCAGTCCACGTCAAATTTGCCCTTCCACTTGTCCTGTGCCCAGACACCGGCACTAGTGCCGTAGTCTACTGGTGAGCGCATCTCAGCCACACCACAGAAGTGCCCACTGCCATTTACACTAAACAGCAGGTAGACAGGGCCCCGGCCATTGAGGGCACGGAATGCCGCGTCCAGCCTCTTATTGCCATGCTCTGTGCTGCACCAGATGGAGTACTTGATTGAACGGTGAATGTCATCTTCTGAGTAGCTCTTGATGATGAAAACACGACCATGCTTCAGGTTCCAGTCAAAATCCTTCGGGTTATAGCTATGCGATGCACGCAACTTCTCCAGCAATGGGTGAGGGTCACCTGGGCCCATGCCAGAGTTAGAACTAGTGCCCATCACTCCTCCTCCTCCACCATTGCCCAATCCACCACCACTGGAAGGACCAGCGCTCTCCAAGCTGCCCCCTCCACCATAAACTGGGTTCCGGTTACGTGGTGCTATCCACCGTGTCTGAGGGGGCGGAGCCGGTGCATGATTCTGATAGGGCTGAGGAGGAGCAGGAGGAGGTGGAGCCTGCAGAGCCATATGCTGTGCCAAAGACTGGGCGGAGGGCATAGGTGGCTGAGGGTGAGGGGGCAAGTGACCATGTGAGAGAGAAGGAGGCTGCTGTTGCTGCTGCTGGGGAGGCATAGGTGATGCCACTTTGGCCCCCTTGTTGTCCCAGGTGCCAATGTCCATATTGTGTTTGATGGGTGGTGGTGGCGGCGCAACTCCTGCCACAGGCATCCCAGCTTTGCTTTTAACTTTTAACTGCTGTGCTTTTGCAGGCTTACTTGCAATGGCTGCCCAAGAGGTGGGTTTTGGGGCAGGCATGCCCACTGGGGTTCCACCATTGCCAGTGGCTACTGCACCACTGGCACCAATGACCGAACCCACAGTCTTGACAGCCGAGCCAGTACCAGTAACAACGTCACCTCCGATCTTCAGTCCCAGCATGCCCTGCTCTAGACTGTTCATACCTGGTGCCTTGTTCAAGGTGTCACTGTGAAATCCTGTCTGCCCATCAGGGACAAGTGTGCCGCCCAGAGAGCTGGGCGGGTAACTATAGCTGCCCCCATAGGCTGAGCTTTGAGTCTGCTGGCCCTGAGAGCCACTGGTACCCCAGGCTGAGAAGGCAGGATTCTCTGGGAAAAAGTTAAACCGGTGGGGATAGATGCTGCTTCCCAATCCTCCTGGTTGTCCAAACACAGTGTCGTGCATGAAATGGTGGTCACCATTGCTGAGCGGAGCATAGGGAGCAAGATAAGGGATTGGAGGGTCGCCACCAGTTGACCAGGGAGCCTCACTAAGGGGGTAGGGGAACCCAATGGATGGCGCATAGTAGCTTGATAAGTAAGGGTCAGTCATGGATTGGTAGCTGTTGTTCTGGAATGCAAGAAGGATGTGGTTTGAATTTTGTAATAATATTGATAACATACTCAAGGTATGAGGTATTATCATTGCAACAGCAACAAGAAAAGATAAATTATAAAAATACAAGATATCTAGATGAGAAACTTTTTAGCTAATAATTCAAAGCTGCTTCTCAGGAGTTGTTGAAAAAATAATAAATCCACAGTTTCTTTAAGACACAGTTTTCCAGAAGAAAGTGTGCCTTACAAACATGCTGGAAAAGCTAACAACGGTTTACCATAGGGAATTTTTTAATTAACTGTCATCAAGATATGTACGTAGTACAGTATAGTGACTTCCCTAAATAAAATGATTTCCTTCACTATAATTTTTTGGCACAAAAAAATATTTAAAGAAATAAAATTCAAGCATAGACCCACATACAAATTTTCTCACCGGATTAGACTGGCCAGTGAGGTATGGTTCAAAGTCGTTGTCATGGACCGTTTCCTTTTGGTGGAGTGAGCCATTTTGCACTAAAAACAATAAAAGAAAAAAAATAAATAAGCCAAAAGACAGACAGAAAAAAAAGCACACAACATAAATGATCTCACAGCCCATAAAGAAATAGAGTTTATTCCTTTGACAAAAAAAAAATTGCAAAGTTGTAAGGGGATTTCAGAGGTTGCTATTCTTAGATATTGTTAATTCTGTTAGTTTTAAAATTAGTGCTACACTTTCTGCTATGTTGATGCTATTGTTCTTATTGTGTTCCTGACACATTGGTAACATAAAATCAATTTGAACTGAACAATGTTTATTTGCTGTGGATGAAACATTTTTTTTTTGGTGCAGCATCCAATTCATTTCCTATAAAACTGCATCGGTTTACTCTTAGCCCACTCAAGAAAGATAACTAAAGATATCAAAACACTTAAGTACAGCCAAAATATTTTAATCTTTGTATTAAAGGTGTACAGCTTCAGCCTACACCATGCATGCAAATGACTCCCAAACTTCTACGGATCAAAAAGGTAAATGACCCATTATGAGAGTGAGGAAAACCAGATGCAATGTTAGTAACATGAACCATCTTACTGAACTGATGGGATAAACAAAATAGTTGCTGACTACTGTTTATAGCTAGTTTGCATTTATTGAACATATACCATGTCTTAAACCTTACTCAGTATAAACAGCTCTAATGTCATGCAACATATTTGCAAGTAGCAGAAGGCCATTCAAATCGATGTCAATCTCTATTTGCCAGTGAGGCATGGTGATGCTCTGAATGCCCTTTCAGATGCTTTAAATGGCTTATAACCAAAGCCTGTTTTCAAAAGGCTTTAGGAGCTAAAAATGTTACTAATAATTTAGCAGTTTTGCATTTATTAGGATATTTAGTGTGGGATTATACTTGCACTTGCGAGATGGAAGTCTCAAGTATCCTGAACTTTTTTTTTTCCTGCATTGTGTACACACATTAGCATGATGTGTGCTTGGTCGAGTAACAGTAAACAGTAGGTGCAGTACAGCATGATGAACAAGATATCAGTGACAATGTTGACTAATGTCATGTAGGAGGGGTGATCAAATCAAATTGGGACACATGATTGTGCACAACAGAACACAGTTATGAGACTAAAAACTACATTTATTTCTACATAATTCCCTGCTACAGTAATGCACTTACTCCAGTTTTTTACTAGTGCTTGGATATAATAAGTGTAGAAAGTTTTCTTGGTACACCAGAGACATAATCAGACTGTTTGCTTCATGTCTGAAATGCTGACCCAAAGGAACAAAACGTGAAATGAACAAAAAGTGAAAATTGCTTGGAGGAATGTCAGTACTGTACAGCTAAATTCCTATGATGTGCAAGTGGTGATCGTGAACGACTGTCCTCACAGACAGATGTATCTCTTCCGCAAGTTGGTGCCAAGTTACCTGCCGTTTCTTTTTTTTAAGGATCTGGCATTCCACTCACTAAATGTTCACAGGAACAGTTGCAGTGACCTTACTTCAGTCGGCAATCAGTTTTATGTCTTCATTAATGAGAAACTTTTTCACAAAGTCCCGGTTTGATTTAAACACCACTCACATTTGCTGTATTCTACAAAAAAATTGTATACCTTGGGAAAATTTGCAAGATGTGTACCATTTTTTAAGAAAACATGAGTGAGAACGCAAAACAAAATGTTTTATTTCTTATAAGATTTAGATTCATATATACTGTAAGACATAAGAGAATGGCACAATCATCAGACAAAACATGACAACGAAGATGAGGAGATAATCCCTGGTCAAAAGTTTGCATATCTTTAGTTCTTAATTTTGTGTATTGCTATCACTTTTTTAGCATAAATAATGGCATGCAGTCTCTTGTAATAATTGTCCATGAGGTCCCTAATTCTGTCAGGTGGTATAGCCGCCATTCCTCTTGGCAAAATCCCCCCAGTTACTGTACATCTTTGGTTATCTTGCATGAACTGCACATTTGATTTCTCCCCAAAGTGGCTTTATCATACTGAGGTCAGGAGATCTTGATGGCTACTGCAGAAACTTTACCTTTTTCTGCTGGAGGGTAAACTTGGCCTTGGAATGACAAAAAACATCTCATGCGCAGCTTTTGTGTTGCAGAATGCAAATTATCTGCCAGTATTTTCTGATAACATGCCATTAATTTCGACAAACTTTCCTGTGCCACTGAAATCTTTCTTGGTCTACCTGACCATGAATGATCATCATCAGAACCTCTTTTTAGATTTTAGTTGTTAAACCATGTTTTAGTAATAGGTCTTATAGTAGCAAGTCTTGATTAAGGGTTCAACAAATATTGTAACCGGAAAGAAGAACCTGTGTGTATATAAAACATGTCAAGGCTCCAGACTAACTTTTTCCACTAGAAATGTAAGGTGCACAGGCAAAAAAAATTGGGGGGTGCAGCACATGGAAGACAACTCGTACACAATTCTTAACTATATTACACATCTTAAGTATATTAAAGATAATAGACAATTCACAGAATAAAAATGTGCCATTTAATTTTAAAGGGGGGGGGGTGGGGGGGGGGAGACAGAGATCAGTGGATCTGTCCCTGCATAATGTGTGTGCTTCATGTCACTGTTGTGGTTTGAGTGTTTGTAGTCTAATCACCAAACTTTTCCCCACAAATGATGGGCCACACTCAGCATTACATCCTTTCTTTTCAGTATCTCAGTCATTTAAAGAATATTGACAGGTAAAAGATAGCAACCGCAGGATCATCCCCGACCATGTATCTTATGATAATGGTGGTCTTACTTCGGTTCTGAACTCTGATCAACCTCTTATCTCTCTCTCGCACACAAACACTAATTGTGTCTCCTGGTGTTTCATGTGGTATACCTTAATGACCTAAACACACTCTGAGAAACATTTTAAGTAGCAAATGTCTCAAATAATGGTTGCAAAATACAACTTAGTGGTCACCGCCTGGAGCCGTGTATGTTTTCATATGGATGGCACAGCCTTCCTGAAAAAGATTTCAGAGCCTTCTTCGAGTCGCAGATTGAAAACACAATTTACTATAGCTTAAGACAGAGACAGTAACTGCATTTCATGGTGTTATTTTGATGAAATTGAAATTCAATACAACCATAGAAATCTGAAATGAAGTGAGCCTTTAAAAACTAAAGTTTGATTTAATTTCTATTTGGTATATTCATATACTTTCTCAAGAGTAAAAGTTTCTTTTACCAAAGAATTACTAGGCTATTTGGATTTGGCTTTTTTTTTTTCTACAGGTAGGTAAAACAGCCTTTCCATGTGGGAACATTAAGTTAAAAAAATTACTGGCATAAACAACTAAGATGGGTCAAACAATAAGGGAAAAACATATTAGAACATGAACCCCTAGAGTCAATTAAGTCTTTCCCTTGTGTGTTTGCAAGAGCCTGTTAAACGTCCAACAATGCAGCATTAAAATTTTTTTTTTTTATTTATTTTGAAATTTTTGCAAATTTCAAAATTCCTATTTCTGAACTGAGAACAAATCCTGGTATTCAGCAAGTAACAACAACTCAACATGGCTGCTCACAGCAACAGCAGTAAACAATGTAGCACATTAAATTTCTTGTGCTATACATGCAAATATTCACATATGAAAAAAATAAACCACAACACTGACCACAATGTTGACTGTTCTGAGCCGATAAATTAACACCATATGACATTTAGCTGGATATTTTGTTGCTAATAAAAGACCAAAATTTAGGCGTCTGTGAATTTCCCCCCCGCCACTTTGCAGCTCAAACACGCAAAGGTCCAACATGATGTAATTGAATTTTAGAATACTTATTGATTAAAAAGCTTTCCCACAAAAACCATGCAAATAATCGACTAGTCTATCATTTAAGGAATGACGCACAGACAGCTTGCTACTCTTAACATGTGATACAACTTCTAACCTAAAAATAAATCTCTGCATTATCAATCTGTGCATTTTAAAGCCCTCACCTACACTTTACTATACATCTTCATTTATACCTAATAATCAGTTAAATGATCACCCCACTGCGCAATAAAAATATATGTAATATTAATATGCGCAATACCCCACCTTTTTTTGTGTGTGTGTGTTTTCTGTGTTATCTCTGGAAGCTTCTGTCACCAAAAAAAATCCTTTTATGTTCAAACATATTTGGGAATAAAGATCATTCAGATTCAGATTCATATCTTTAAGCAGAACCGGTTCACTAAACAGGCTATGTCAATGAAGTAAGTGTTTACAGGGACATGAGTCATCTGAAACAATATGTATTACATATTTCTTGTGATTACAAGTTCATCACAGTGATTCTGTGACTAGAAAACTTGATGAAATGCTGAATGGATATGAGTAACGCATTACACATGAGCTGCGGCATAAAAATAACATTCCTGCCCAAGTTAAATTTAAATAGCAAAACCTGCAATATGGATGATGATGATCATTACTATTGTATTGCCCCAGTATTGCCAAGTTGAACCTGTTGGGCCCTTGAGCAAGGCCCTTAACCCTAATTGCTAGAGGGGCGCTGACCCCAAACTTCCTAACTGAGATGTACATGAAAAAAACAAATGTGGATGTGTTATAAAATACAAATATCTTAATTTTAGGTGGCAAAGTAGAATTGTGCGTGCTTGCTTCAATCATACTAACAAGGCTTGCTTCAAACATACTAACATACTTATCATACTAATAAGTGGTTTGAGCACACTTGAAGCATTCATGTTATAGACAATGTTTTGCTCGAATAGATTTTGTTGCAGGACACAGACTAAAAGGCAATTACTGTATAAGCAGCACGTTTGCTTTAAAGGCGGCTTGTTTATTGCACGACGAAATTTCACTGCAATGTCTCCTCTATTACAACCAAGGAAAGCGTCTTATTTCACGAGCAGACCTAACGGCGTCGATGATGGTTTGGCCTGGTACCCGGACCTGGCGTCGTTTACTACACTTTGCTACACTGACCAGGGAATACGTGAGACCTGCTTTTAACGTCGACCGTGTTCACTTACCTTTAGCATCTTGTCCTTTTGATGTCTTGGTTCCGTCGGCGCAGACAACAGGGGAGAGATGCGGAGAGACAAACACACATCAGGTTAAATCAAATAAACATAGCACACAGCCATGCAGCTAGCTACATCGTTAGGAGCGAATGATGTGCAGTGTTTGCTAACTAGCCATTGAAAATTAGTCAAACATTAAGTTGCTAATAACGTAACCAAAAACAGTACAGGTTAGCTCGGTTTGCTAGTTTGCTGCAAATTAAGTTCAGTTATGTGTGCCTCACTTAGGAGCCTTTTACTGACAGTTGCTTAAGAAACTGATGGAACCGATGCAGCAAACTTGGCATTTCCCCGCGGTCAGGTTTATAAGAGCAAGAAGCAAGCTATGTAGCTAATTAGCGAGCAGCACATCCGCAGTAGCCATTAGCCAGCGCTTAGACTGGAAAGCAGCACATTCCCGGTTTCTGCTCCGAGGTCCAAGCCAAGGCCTTAAGCTTTACCTGCGCTCAGAGCTAGCAACTGTGGACACTAAGCAGATATCCCTCCGGCTAATGTACCTAATAGTAAGGCCTACCTGAGGATCAATACTGGTAGTAGACATAATTCATCAACCGACTCTTTATAATCACCAACAGTCTGGTTTTTTTTTTCTTTTCAGCGTTATTCCGAGTCAGTGTTTCCTTGCTCGGCTCCTGGCGCTGTTAGCTGCTGTAACGTTATTTTTTCACGGCACAAATCCTCAGCAAGTTCCACCGCCAGATTCTACCAAACACAAACACCTGAATGTAAAATATTCCGGTCCGGATGGTGTCTCTGGTTATTATAAAGTCCACGTTTAAAATTTTAGTCCAATTCCGTTTCGCGGCGTGTTCTTTTAAGATTTTTTTCCCCTACACTTTCCAGCCTTGAGTTATTGTGCAGTCCTGTTCACTTCCCCCAGCTCCATCCGGGACCTGCTCAAAGCGGAATGACGTCAGACACATACCGGGAGCTTTACTTCTTAAAAAAAATGTTTAATAATTTATTTATTTATTTTCTTTGTCTTATTTTTTACAGTTCAATTAATATATGGTAATTTATGCAAAAATGATAAAATGTAACTATATGTCCTGAAAAGGTAAATCTATTTCCTATAATACTAGGAAGTGACACAGCTTCCAGTAGGTTGATGACACAAATAACAGTAATGCATTTCGATGAGGTGTCGAGCACTCATTCAAAGGAAACTGTTTTTTAGGTGCGTGTGTGCGTGTGCGTTCAATCGTTCAATTTGCTGGCCGTCACCCAGGATTACGTGTTAAAGAAAAAAAAATACATTGTGTGTGTGTTTATATACTTGTATAAATATTTTAATACTCACTTTATTGTTATATGTTATATATACAATAGTATATTATTATTATAATATATAATTTTATATATATATATATATATATATATATATATATATATAGAGAGAGAGAGAGAGAGAGAGAGAGAGAGAGTATAGTATATATAATTAATTAATAATATTATACTATTAATATAGAATATATACATTTACTATTTTTTTCTGAAGTTTCTATTGTGTATATATAATTATTTGAAAAAAATTGCAAGACATTAAATGTCCAGATTGCATTGACTGTATACGAGGTACCAAACCCTGGTTACAAATAATGAGCTGAGTGTATGTGCTGTAAAGGTGGGTCTTTGGAAATGGATTTACATTCACCTGGAAAGGATACTGAACCATTTGAAGAATTATCCTTCTTGTTCAATTACTGTTATTTAGTTTCTCAGGTTAGTGTTTAGATAAGATGTTTAGAACTAGGGTAAATAGAATTTTTCCAGTGAAATCAGCAAAAAACAGAAAAATGTCAATGTAATCAAGAAATGATTACACAGTACAGACCAAAAGTTTGGACACACCTTCTCATTCAAAGAGTTTTCTTTATTGTGTTCTTTATTGTGTTCTTTATTGTGTTCTTTAGGCGAAACAAGTCTCTTCTGCTTGTTGCCTGTCCTTAGCAGTGGTTTCTTAGCAGATATTCTAGCATGAAGGACTGATTCACACAGTCTCGTCTTAACAGATGTTCTAGAGATGTGTCTGCTTCTAGAACTCTGTGTGGCATTGACCTGCTCTCTGATCTGAGCTGCTGTTAACCTTGATTTCCGAGGCTGGTGACTCAGATGAACTTATCCTCCGCAGCAGAGGTAACCCGTGGTCTTCCTTTCCTGGTGCGGTCCGCATGTGGGCCAGTTTCTTTGTAGCACTTGATGGTTTTTGTGACTGCACTTGGGGACACTTTTAAATTTTCCCATTTTTCGGTTTTTCATAAAGTATGAAAAATTTCACTATTTCATAAAGTAATGATGGCCACTCGTTTTTCTTTACTTACAGTAGCTGCTTTTTTCTTGCCATAATATAAATTCAACCTCTTTGAATGAGAAGGTGTGTCCAAACTTTTGGTCTGTACTGTATATACTAGCTTAAATTTTCTGAATTCAGGTTGGTGGCACGGTGCCATAGTGGTTAGCACTGTGGCCTCACACCTTCAGGATTGTGGGTTTGATGCCTGCCTCGGGTCTGTGTGTGTGTGTGTGGAGTTTGCATGTTGTTTCCGTGTTTGGTGGACTTCCTAAAGACAGATAAAAGTGTGCAGATAAGTTAATTAGTGTCCCCATATTACCCATAGGGCTTGTGTACGATGGATTGGCAGTCTGTCCAATTGTGACCTTGAATTGTGCCCAATCCTGGGATGTTCTCCAGCAGCCCCCATGACCCTGTACAGCATAGCAGCATAGAAGATTAATTAATGAATTTCAGCTTGTGGATTATTTTAAAGAAAAAATCAAATAAAACATCCAAGATCAAGCAATCTTTGAGAAATCACTAAGGAGGGGAGGGGGATTTTTTTTTTCTTCACATTTTATGGTGTTGCATGTTGCCATGGAAGGAGCAATCCATCAGTGCTCCCAGCTATCCGTTGCTTATTGTCCGCTGCTTTCTTAATGCAAATTAGATAGCAAGGTTGCATTTAACTAGCTGTCATTATAGGAGGTAAGCAACTGCTTGATTTCCACAGACTTATTTTTCATCAAAAAACACGGACATGCTTTAGCATATAACCAAGCCAGTCCTGACAGAAACACTTAAAAAATCATCTCATTCTCAACACATGTTCAAATTTTGCAATAGTCCATGAGATTATTTTAATTTATAATTCAGATCAAATTCATTTGGTGGACTAGATTAGGACTTTTCTCACACTCATCCCAGTCTGTGGGGCTTATGTCTGACATTTCTGCTAAACTATGTAAGTGAATCATTATAGAGGTATAATTTCCATTACTTAGTCACCCTGTAAATACCAACATGCAAATTTCTGTGCTTATATTAACAAATATACATTTTAAATCTGTAAAATGTATTTAGACAGATTTGTTTCAGCCTTTATATACCAGACCAGCATTTCTGTGCATCAAAATATTTACTTTACATACACATTGTTAGTATTTGGGGGTTTCCTTTGAATCAAAATGCTTAGGGTAGCCTTTAGCAAACTTCTCACAATATGTTGCTTTAATTTTTGCATGACAGGACTGGTTTAACTATGTTATATCTTTGGACTTCCTTTCTCAGATATCTTTTCAGCCCATACATTCTTTGTGGGATTCAGATGGTTTTATGTTGGCCACTCCTATACTTTCACTTGCCTTTGTAATTTTGAAGGTATGCCTGTTATTATAGCTGTGTTGGAAGACTCAGTTGTAAGCAAATTTTATTTTCTGTCTAATGTCTTGTGCTATTAATTCAGTATTTTTATATAATCGTCCTTCCTCATGAGGAAGAACATATGCAGAACATATTTTATTTAACTCCTGAAACTTTCTACCTTATAGCAAATGTGATAACCGAGTATGCAAACATGTGAGAAGAATGATTTCCTAAATCAAGGAATTGTTTGCATAAGAAACATATATACACACGTGGACAAAATTGTTGGTACCCTTCGGTCAATGAAAGAAAAACTCACAATGGTCACATAAATAACTTTAATCTGACAAAAAGTAATAATTAAAAAAAATTCTATGAATGTTAACCAGTGAAAGTCAGACATTGCTTTTCAACCATGCTTCAACAGAATTATTTAAAAAAATAAACTCATGGAACAGGCATGGACAAAAATGATGGTACCCCTAGAAAATAGTGAAAATAATGTGACCAAAGGGACATGTTAATTCAAGGTGTGTCCATTAATTAGCATCACAGGTGTCTACAATCTTGTAATCAGTCAGTGGGTCTATATATAGGGCTCCAGGTAGTCACTGTGTTGTTTGGTGACATGGTATGTACCACACTCAACATGGACCAGAGGAAGCGAAGGAAAGAGTTGTCTCAGGAGATTCGAAAGAAAATTATAGACAAGCATGTTAAAGCTAAAGGCTATAAGACCATTTCCAAGCAGCTAGATGTTCCTGTGACTACAGTTGCACATATTATTCAGAAATGTAAGATCCATGGGACAGTAGCCAACCTCCCTGGACGTGGCCGCACAAGGAAAATTCATGACAAATCAAAGAGACGGATAATCCGAATGGTAACAAAAGAGCCCAGAAAGACTTCTAAAGAGATCCAAGGTGAACTTTATGCTCAAGGAACATCAGTGTCAGATCGCACCATTCGTCGTTGTTTGAGCCAAAGTGGACTACATGGGAGACGACCAAGGAGGACACCATTTTTGAAAAAAAAAATCATAAAAACGCCAGACTGGAATATGCCAAACTACATGTTGACAAGCCACAAAGCTTCTGGGAGAATGTCCTATGGACAGATGAGACAAAAATGGAACTTTTTGCCAAGGCACATCAGCTCTATGTTCACAGACGGAAAAATGAAGCATATCAAGAAAAGAACACTGTCCCTACTGTGAAACATGGAGGAGGCTCTGTTATGTTCTGGGGCTGCTTTGCTGCATCTGGCACAGGGTGTCTTGAATCTGTGCAGGGTACAATGAAATCTCAAGACTATCAAGGGATTCTAGAGAGAAATGTGCTGGCCAGTGTCAGAAAGCTGGGTCTCAGTCGCAGGTCATGGGTCTTGCAACAGGACAATGACCCAAAACACACAGCTAAAAACACCCAAGAATGACTAAGAGGAAAACATTGGACTATTCTAAAGTGGCCTTCTATGAGCCCTGACCTCAATCCTATTGAGCATCTTTGGAAGGAGCTGAAACATGCTGTCTGGAAAAGGCGTTTGGAAAACATTCACAGAATTCTTATTTATTATTACTTTTGTCAGATTAAAGGAATTTCTGTGACCATTGTGAGTTTTTCTTTCACTGACCGAAGGGTACCAACAATTTTGTCCACGTGTGTAGAAAAAAAGCTGTATGTAAAAGAATTAAAATATTTTGCCAAAGTAATGTGGAAGCCAGTTTAACAAACACCATGATAAAATCAGTCAGTCTGTCTAAAGAACTCACTAGCTCAGTGTGTATTTTGTACATTATGATATAATAACGTACATTAACAAGCAGTAGTGGTAGTAGTGGGCAGTGGTAGCTCAGTGGATTGAGGCACTTACTTACTGATCGGAAAGTTGGCGGTTCGAGCCCCAGCTTCTCTATGTTGCCGTTGTTGGACCCTTAAGCAAGGCCCTTAACCCTGTGTGCTCCAGGGGTGCTATATCGTGGTCGACCCTGCTCTCTGACCCCAGTTACGCTGGAATATGCGAAGAAAGAATTTCACTGTCTAGTAATGTACAGGGTGGTCCATTTATATGGATACACCTTAATAAAATGGGAATGGTTGGTGATATTAACGTCCTGTTTGTGGCCATCTTGGATCCAACTTTTGTTTTTTCAATAGGTAGAGGGTCATGTGACACATCAAACTTATTGAGAATTTCACAAGAAAAACAATGGTGTGCTTGGTTTTAACGTAACTTTATTCTTTAATGAGTTATTTACAAGTTTCTCTTCGTTCACAGCCATTGACATGTCGAAGAGGTTAACACGTGATGAGCGGATCGAAATTGTGTTGATATCTGGTGAACGCAGTAAACGGGTCATTGCAGCAGATTTGAATGCAAGACACCCTACGAGACCACCCATCTCCCATGCTACAGTTAGCAAACTGCTTGCTAAGTTTTGTGAAACTAGTTCAGTGTTGGATTTGCCAAAATGTGGTCACATGAAAACTGTCACTAATGAACAAACATCAGTGGCTGTACAGCGTAGCACTCGCCGCATGTCACTGGAGAGTGGCATTAGTCGAACATCCCTTCGGCGGATATCAGCTACTCACAAATGGCACCCTTACAAACTCCAGCTACTGCAGCATCTCAACGAGGATGACCCAGATCGGCGCACACAATTTGCAGAATGGGCAAAACAAAAATTGGAACAGGACCCTCAGTTCACGCAGAAGATTTTGTTCAGTGATGAGGCAAACTTTTATGTGAATGGTGAAGTTAACAAACAAAACCACCGCTATTGGTCTGACACTAACCCACATTGGATAGATCCCTCCAAGACTGTTGGAACAAAAAAGTGATGGTATGGTTTGGTATATGGGGTACATAGATAGTGGGGCCATTCTTCATCAATGGAAACCTCAAGGCCATTGGATATTTGAAATTGCTACATGATGATGTGTTTCCCTCTTTATGCACTGAAGCTGGCACGTTCCCTGAGTTTTTCCAGCAAGATGGTGCACCACCACATTATGGGTGTCAGGTCCGAGCATTCCTAGATGAACAGTTTCCTGAAAAGTGGATTGGTCGTCGTTGGCCAGTTGAATGGCCCCCAAGGTCTCCCGATCTGACCCCCTTAGACTTTTATCTTTGGGGTCATCTGAAGGCAATTGTCTATGGTGTGAAGATACGAGATGTGCAGCACCTGAAACTACGGATACTGGAATCCTGTGCTGGCATTTCTCCTGCGGTGTTGCTATCAGTATGTGAAGAGTGGGGGAAGAGGGTTGCATTGACAATCCATCACAATGGGCAGCACACTGAACACATTTTATAAGTGGTCAGAAACTTGTAAATAACTCATGAAAGAATACAGTTACGTTAAAACCAAGCACACCATTGTTTTTCTTGTGAAATTCCCAATAAGTTTGATGTGTCACATGACCCTCTTCCTATTGAAAAAACAAAAGTTGGATCCAAGATGGCCAAATGGCCACCATGGTCACCACCCATCTTGAAAAGTTTGCCCCCTCACATATACTAATGTGCCACAAACAGGACGTTAATATCACCAACCATTCCCATTTTATTAAGGTGTATCCATATAAATGGCCCACCCTGTACATTTGTGAGAAATAAAGGATTAACTTTCTAAAAGAAATTCAAGAAAAACCTGAGTAAATGAATCAGTTATATTTCTACACCAATGTTACCAATGTTTGTGTGTTTAAAAGAACACTTGAGGGGATGAAAACAAGACTTTTTTAATGATATATTTTATAACATGAGGTTTGCTTTAAGGTCATTAAATTCCCAAATTGTTCTGTGTGTTTGTGGAGTTTGCATGTTTTCCCTGTACTATGTGGGTTTCCTCCTGGTGCTCTGGTTTCCTCCCACAGTCGAAAGTCATGCAGAGGATTGCCTGTGTACGAGTGGGTGAATGTGTGTGCTTGTGTGTCTAGTATACCAGACCTCTTGCCCTGAGTTCTCTGGGATGGATTGGTGCCTGAGTCACCTGGAGTAAGCTCAGGATAAACAGTGTGGAGAATAAGTGAGATTTCATTCCATTTTTAGGGGGTTAACATTCAGAATAAATTGGTGCACCCAGCAAAGTAAAGTTGCTACATGGATTTCGTGATTCTGTAGAACTCTATAGATCTGCAGTTGAACACACTGTAGAATATCTGCGTCGAGGTTACATGTCCTATATGATTTCTTACTCTGTTCTATAGAATTCAAAAGACCATACTGCTCTGATGCATAGAAATTTGACTTAGTTCTATAGAACTCTAGGGAATTTCTAAGAAGACATGCATGTTCTATTTAGCTATTTAACAAGGGCTTTTTGTGTCCTTGCCAATAATTTAAAAATCAATGATCAGTCATTATTAATTTTATTCTCCTTTTTTCTTGAATTCTGCATTTGCATCTTGTGAAATTTGCCTACAGAGATGTTAAGAAGGGGGTGGGAAACCTGTGCCTATTTTTTTAAAGTGAGTTCTTTCACACCCATTCTATTCATTTCAAGCTGTATAGTTTACATTTGCTTGTCATTATGTTTTTTTTTAAACAATGGTTGAGAAGAAGTTTACCCTGAATGTGTATTTTGAAATGATAAAGCTGTAGATTGTGGAGATAAAGTACTTCATAAACAGGAAAAGTCCATCTTTATTTAATGTTGTGGATTGGAATAGGAGGTACTATGTTCCTTGTTGGAATATTTGAAATACTCCTGTATTTGCCTGAGGCTAAATCTGTGCCTGAATTAGATCAAATTAAATCATAATGTTTAGTAGAAGGGATGTTATAGGAAGTTTTGTGTCACTCAACAGAGCCAGTCAATGCAATAGTTTATCATAAATACACAGATTATGCAGAAGTCATAGAAACTACCGTAATGCCCCTTAAAAACCGCAAAATCCTTATGAAGTACTGTACAAACACTCAATACAGCATATGTTACTCCAAAAAAGGGGTATGTAACTTTTGAAAACTGAGTTTTCACTGTGGTGCTATTTTAAGCAGTAATGTAAAGAGATACCATGAGATAAAACATGGGTTGTTAGAGCAAACATATCCACAGCAGTTCGAGGTAATAATGCTTAATATTAATAATTACATTCCAATTGTTTGAATACTTGGTTGGTTAGTTGATTCATTTCGAGTTATATGAATCAGATAGTTGTACCTGCAGAACTAAGGATAAAATTATATTATCTTAGTCCATTGCTCTCCTATGATCAAGGATGGAAATAGGTGCAGCCAAATGTTAAATACATGTCTCAAGTTCATGACTTATAATATATTTGACTCCAATGCTCAAATTAAAGATCTCAATCCAATATTTGATTCACTTAAGTATATGACACCAATAACAACCTTTTAGTTAAGGTACTAAAAGAATAAAATCTCAGTCTTCAAATTACATTTAATCTAAAACAGATTACTAAGCTTACATATACTAAGCTTTCACTTGAACATGGAGTTCCTCCACCAGGGGCTTTTATATAGCCATAGTTATTCTGTTAGCTCAAACGATTCTATCGACTTGCAAGCCTAGGCCTTTTAAACTTGCAAATATTAGTGCATTTAAATGTGTTTAACATACTAAACTTCAGTAGAAACTATTTCTAGTAATCATATATAAATCATCCATTATCAATACATCATCCCTACAGAAGTTTATTATCTGCAGTAAATTAGAAGAAAAAAATACTGCGTATTAATAGTGAAAATGTACAACAGAGCGAACTGATGGACCTGTGTAACTAGCCCAGGATGCAGATGGAGGCATCAGAGAACAATCAGATGACACCAGATGGTAAAGGTTTTTTCCCTCAAGCTCATTCTCTACTCTAAGATCTTCCTTCTTGATCTAACCCTCACAAAGTATTTATTCCCCTTGCACCCATTAAAAGTTTGTAATAACAAGAGAGTCATGTCTACATTAATCTTGGTAAATTCTAAACCTCTAATATTAGATCAAACCAACCTTCAGTTCAGATTGTTTCTGCATTTACCCTGTCTATGTGTCACAAAAAAAAAATGTGAAGAATGTTTTCTTTCGATTCTTTAAAGTAGCCACCTATCACTTTGATGACAGCTTTGTACACTCTTGATATTCTCTCAATCAACCTAGTCACCAGGAATAGTTTTCCAAAGATCTTGGAGGAAATGTGTTGAGTACTCTCCTGTCCAACTCATCCCAAACGTTCTCACCTGGATTTAGATTGAGGGATTGTGGAGGCCAAGTCATCTAATGAAGCACTCTATCACTTTTCTTCTTCATAATAATGGCTCTTACATAATCCAGGGGTGTGTTTGTGGTCTGTTGTCCTGTTGGAAAACAAATGATGGTCCCACTAAATGTAAACCAGATGAGATAGCACGTCACTGCAAAATGCTGTATTAGCCATGCTGGTGTCCCCACAATTTTGACAATGCTTCCCTGTGGGATTCAGACATTCTGCTCACCCTCTCTAAGTGTAACAAACACATGGTGTTTAAAACCAAAAATCTAAAATTTGGACTCATCAGACCAAAGATTCTTGGCCCAAGCACGTCTCTTCCGCCTGTTATTCTTCCAAAGTAATAGGATCTTTGCTGCAATCCATCTATGTTTACTGGTGTATTAGGCATTGGGGAGAACATGCTCATATAATTTTTATATCAGGTATCCATATTGTTGTGTTAATCCAAAGTTACTGTTAGGATCCAAGCATGTACCCTGCATGTAACTTCAGTGGTTAAGACGCACTACTTCCATAAAACAACATAGCTCAGTTGTTGCAACATAGCATATTACACTATAAGGCCAAAAGGACTTGGTCACCTGCCTACACGTGCATATGAACTTGAGTAACATCCAATTCTTAATCCATAGGGTTTAATATGATGTTGGCTCACCCTTTGCAGCCAACCCTCAGCTTCAACTCTTCTGGGAATATTCCACAAGGTTTAAGAGTGTGTTTATGGGAATTTTTGACCATTCTTCCAGATGTACATTTGTGAGGTCAGACACTGATGTTGGTTGAGGAGACCTAATTTCCCCTCTAATTTATCCCAAAGGTATTCTATTAAGTTGAGCTCAGGACTCAGGACAGGTCAGTGGAGTTCTTCCACACCAGACTTGCTCATCCATGTCTTTATGGTCCCTGCTTTGTTCACTGGTGTGCAGTCATGTTAGAACAGAAAGGGACTCACCCCAAACTAATCCCCCAAAGATGGGAGTATGAAATTGTCCAAAATGTCTTGGTATGCTGTAGCATTAAGGGTTCCTTTCAATTCAGGTAAGGGGCCGAGCCCAACTCCTGAAAAACAACTCCACGCCAGTTCCTGGACTACTGCTTGTAATGTCTGGGGCCTACCAAAAGTGACTCTGGTTAGTGTATATAGCTCATAAAGTTTGTTGTACCGTTAGCTTTCTAATCTGCCAACAAATATTAAGTTAGTATGAATATAGCTCTTAACATTCAAACAAAACAAGAAATTTTCATGCTGCATTATTAATTTTTTTCATCTCCACACAGATTACTTACTATGCTAAATTTCAAGAACTCAACCTTTTTTTCCCTTTGATATGATTCAGTATTTTCTACTGGTAATGCCTTGATGTTGATACTTAATATTGGATCCATACTTTCTACACAATAAAACAATCCTTGAGTAGTCATTTATAGCATGTGGTTTATTTGATAACAATGTTAATTTGATGAGGTGTTATTGAACATTTAGTGCTAATGTTAATTTGAGTGTAATATTATTGAGCCTAGTGGGAGAATGTTCTTCTCCTGTGTGTATTTTGTTGTTACTTTGGCTAGGCTATAACATTTTAAAACTGGTTTAACAATGTTATATGACTTTTAATATAACAATATCCCATGTTGGGAGCTGGCAATCATTTTCACTGTAATCAGTTTGCTGTCAACACAGCTATTTGTTTTCTATAGAAAGCAATAATAAATGTCAACCAGCAGGTGGCGCACACAAGGCTGTGGGATGTGCCGTAATATAGTGTAATGTAATGTGTATAATGTAAGAGTTTTTATTGGATTTAATTTTTAGAATTTATTTAACACATATTTGTTGAAAGCACTTTTCTTTTTTTTCTTTTTTTACATCACATGTACGGTATAATATAGTGCAGAAGATGACAAAAATGCATAAGTTGTAAATGTATTGTAAAAGTAATAATGCTAAATATTT
Source organism: Clarias magur (assembly GCA_013621035.1). NCBI lineage: Eukaryota > Metazoa > Chordata > Actinopteri > Siluriformes > Clariidae > Clarias > Clarias magur. The sequence continues at coordinate 234,930 of QNUK01000715.1, forward strand.
TAAAGAATATACATAATTACATTTATATTATAGTATAAATAATTACAAAGCTAAAAATGGCCCAGCAACCACTTACCTCTCCACTGTAATCACACCTCGCACCGCACCATGTTCCCTCCGATCCTCCAGCACTGCTTGGCTGGTTTCACCATCTCTCAGGCATCGAGGAAGACATCTTTCTAGACTCCTTTCTGATGGTGAAATTAACTTTCTCTAGATTCCCATCCAGCTGAGTCTTTGGCAGTCTTCAAGCAATGACTTAAGACGCATCTGTTTCTTCAATACTTGGGCTAATCTCTACTAACCCCTGCCATAACAGCTAAAGCCCCATAGTTCAGCAACTAGATAGCAAAAACATTTTAAGTCAGTAACTAGTCAACTAAGACAGAGCAGATCAACTACAACCAAGCTATAACACAACATATCATCAGCTATAAATAATTAAATAATAGGTCAAGATATAACTATTCTATTATCACATTTCCTAATTATAGACATATTTACAAAATAATATTCATCAATAAAATATTTAGGGAGAAGTAAAAAAAAAAAAAAAACACTTACACATGTCACACGATGTGTTAAGACTGTCTTCTAAATAGGTTAAATGTGACCCTGGTCATTTGGGCCACAGTAATATATCCCCCAAAACAACTTAATGATCCCCAAACAAATGAAAGGTTCCTATTAAGTTCCATTGGGAGTACATACAGGTCTTTTTTTTTTACCTGTCTTGATCATTAATAAATGGATACAAAAATGCATTTAATAAAATATTACAATTAAATAATATGAAAATTATTGTTTGTGATGTAAAAAAACAACAACCCTGTAGAGAAATCCATAAAACATTGACAGATAATGTGCATCACTTGGGTCTCTTCTGACCAGTCTTATGCTTCAGAGGGGTAATTAAACCAGTCTGATCAGCTACGCTTATATTACATGAAGCAGCATGGTGGTGTCGTGATTAGCATTTTCACCTCACACCTCTAGGTTTGAGGGTTCACTCGCCTTGGGTCTGTGTGTGCATGGAGTTTGCATGTTCTCCTCATTATTGGTGGGTTTCCTCCAGGTACTCTGGTTTCCTTCCACAGTCCAAAGACATGCAGGTTAGGGTAACTGGCGTTCCCAAATTGCCCTGTGTGTGTGTGTGTGTGTGTGTGTGTGTGTGTGTGCTCTGCAACGTATTGGCAACCTGTCCAGGGTGTATCCTGCCTTGTGCACAAAGTCTCCTGGGAAAGGCTCCAGGACCCTGTACAGAATAGGTGGTGGTAAAGGAAGACTGAGCTCAGGGTACCTGTTCCTGTACTTGGATAGCACCTATTCAGAATGTGTACTGTACAGTATATTTTCATAGATCTGGAATAAACACACAGAGCTTCTTGCTGAGTCTTCTTTTTTTCTTGTACAAGCTTAAGGTCCTTCACCTTGCTGGCATGATGCACGATCACCATCATATTCACAGAGACTACTCTGCCCCCCTGTGTAGCACAACATGCCCTACAGGACACACAACAAGCTGCTGTTCCCCAGCACAAATGAGCAGCAGTGAGTCAGCAAACTGGCAAGCTGTACGCGGCTCAGTCATAAACACAGCATATGATGCTGCACAACAGGTCATGTCAAAAACAGTGACTGATATGAATCTCCCAGCTGGACGAGATATGGGTGTGGTTCTATAGGCCTCTAACCTGTGCATGAAAGAAATGTCAGAATCTCTTTCGATAGGCTATGCAATCATATAAATATTATGATTACTGAAGATGTCTGTAGAATAGAGGCAACTGGGCAACTTCGTATGTTGCAGGAGTAAAGATATAGCTCATATTGTAGGCGGATTCGTTTTCTTTACACATCTGGCCGTGTATAATCCCAGTTTGCCCTCTGTGTGCCGCTAGGGGGCGCGTGCAACAGAGCATTTGAGCATTCGCGTGCTGTCACACGCGCAGCCGAGAGACGGAGAGGCGAGTAGGCTTTTTTATTATTCAGCATCCAAAAAAAAAAAAACCCGAACAAGTCAAGATTTGCCTTGCCAGAGGAGCTGAAGCCAGACGCCAGAGTGATGGCGGTGCGGAGAGAAGGCGGTGCTGATGCGGATATCAGTCGCCGCGGCGCGCGCGAGCTCTGTGTAATAACGCGCGCGGAGCACTGATTATGCGCACGGGGCTGCGACCGCGAGTCCCAGCACTTCAGCCGCATACTGAGAGAAAGACAGAGAGAAACAGGCCACAGCTGACCCCGGAGCCCATAACCTGCGTAAGTATGCACGGCTCTTTATTAGACTGTGTGTCTGTCTGTTTTTGGCGCTCATTGCCCCTTGCACATGTCAAAACATCGGATGCGTTTGTGGTTACTCCAACACATGTGTTATAGACATAATACAAGATGTGTGCAAGTGATTGAAGAGAGTATAGATTGGAGTTAGTGCATAAAAGCAGAGGCGCTGGTTTTAGACTAAAAAGGCGACGCACGCACGTGTGTATCTGCAGCGGTCTTTTGTGATGCTGCGACCAATTAACCGATTTTTTTTTTTTTTTTTTACCGAGGCGACCTTTGATGTGGAAGCAAGCGAGGCGGGGACGTTTTCCCCATTCTGTGGAAACATTTCCAAGCAGTTAACACAAAAAGCGCCATTCATGCAATGGCTTCATTGGTTAGTCTGTAAAGCGACGCGAACCCGCTTTCCGTCTCTCTGTGAACGCTGGCGACGCGTCTGCACCGCGCGGACATTTTGACTTTGAGCTTTTTTTTTGACGAGCGCAAGGGATATACGACATATCTGGAGACAAAATTGAGTGGCCCGTGTGACTGCAGTAATGATTAATGCACGCTTTATGTTCGTGGGGGACCGTAAAGAGCAGCCAGGGGTTCAGCTCTGACCCGTCTGGAGGTGAGTGAAGCGCCGCAGTCCAACACAGAGCGACTGGCGAAGGATGAAACAAGCTAGGGTCATGTGCAAGGCCAAGGATGGAGACAAGCAGATGTACGATGTGGGCGTGGGTCGTTAAGTGCTCAAATCAGAGCCCGTTTGCATATTTTAAGCGCACACAAGAGCTAAGAGAGGAGAGGACAGAGTGCATTGAGGGAGCCAGAAAGCCCTGGGGCCAGGCTGCTCAATCAGATAAGCTTCCAGTAGGAATGGAGGAATCTGGCTTTTTCTTACCATAGGTTATATTGCATGCAAACGAAAATAGCCTGTTGATAAGCCAGATATCAGTTCTCTCTCTCTCTCTCTTTTTGTACATTTCAACATAAGGTCAAAATGTCATATTTGTAATGTTGCATCCATATACACACTCGCTCTTTTTGGATGTTAAATTAATTCAAACTACATCTCAGTCATCAGGCGTTTTCCTTTCTCCAAGCAACCTCTCCAATGATTTAGTCCTCATTAGTCCGGGACAGTAAAGAAACATCAGCATGCACGTTTACGTATGTAAAGAATTAGGTAGAGCAGCACAAAACATGTGTTAATTAATAGATATTAGACAGCACCAGCACCAGAAAACATCAGCATAAAATCCCAGAGGTTCCCAAGGCCCTGGTCCAAGGCCCATATGAGAACAACAATTATACATGTTAACTGTAGAGCCTAGAAAGAGGGGAAAAGACCACAGCTTGCATCTGATGAATCATTTTCATGGTTTGTTCTGCTGCCTCCCAGTGGGAATCGGCACCTTTTCTTCTGTCTGCTTATTTAGGGATACTGTGACATTCCTTAGACGTGCATTCATGAATGGATTCCTGAACTGTGCCCTTGAATTTACTGAAACACTATAATTACCATGAGGAAGCTCTTAGGCCTGACAGAGTTGACTAAAGCAGCTGGCTATTTGAATGACATTTAGATTGCACATACGAAAGCAGCCAAGCAGATACACATCCTAAAAGAGTGTCCAAAAGAATCATCAGATGCGAGGAAATGTGTTTAATCTTTAGACTTTCCTGGAAGCAAGATATCATGGACGAATGTATCCCTCTCGTTTATTACAGTTTAAGTTAACTGTGAAATGTCATACCACTAACACGTATACATGTATAAATATGGGTAACAACTGGTTTCTGCCTTATCAGCAAGAGCTTGTTTTTTTTTGCCTGTAGCTGGGTGATAAGCAGTGGGCTCAATCCTCTAATGAAGCTGCTTTCTGGTGGAACTTTCCATGAGGCCTCCCTGTATTTATTATGGAGCCAACAAGCAAACATAGTGTCTGATTGATAAATGGTGCCCAGAAAGAAAAAAAAATCGACTTGTGTGTATGAGTTTCTATAAAATAAGGCAACAATCGTTATTTGATGTCTTGCATCTTCCTTTTTAGAAATTTTTAAGGATGGTTTTGCAGCCATGGTTACATACTCCGACCAGCTTGGCCGTTTGATGTGACATTCTGTGTGAGTATTCTTTCATCCTGTTATTATTTCAGAACATTATTGTTTAAATGTATGTATGGATAGGTTTTAAAATTCTTACAGCCATTGCAGGGGTGATTGTGCTTCCTAATTGACATGGTTTGGGGTAGATGTTAGGGCTCAATAAGAGGGGATTTTGCTTTCATATTCGTTTCTATACCACTAGACCTCTAGTGTTGCTCAAACAGTTCTTCAGCAGATCTAAGCTCTTTTCAGACATGGGACTAACATAGTCTCTTCATCAATCTGTTGTAGGGATGACTTTCTGTCATTTAGTCATTTTACTTTTACGTTATTGTTCCTCATTTATTAATTTAGGCATAACCACTGCCATAACGGAGAGAGAGATTGTACACCTTTGACAGTTCTGCAGTATGACTGATTATAAGAATTCAGTCTGATGTATGATTGGTTACATTTTTACCACAGAATAGTTATCACCGTGCAACACTTTTACTCGTAATTTAAAGCCATTTTTAAATAGAATAAGATTGTTAGTCCTGTGTCAATGTTTCATAATCTTGTTTGTACCTATCTGTTAATGTGACTGCTTGCAGTGCTGTGTTGAAAGTGATCTGTAAATGTTACAAGGGCTGATCAAGTTAGATTGCTGCTGTGACAGATTAATGGAAAGTAGTGCATTTCTGAAAAGTGTTCATTGTACAGTAAATACAGGGTGGTGGCTTGGGGAACTGATTCAGATGGTCAAATGAGGACAGCCTTTTATGACCAGAAATATGTCCACACCAGTTTCTATTTTATCACCTGAAATAAAAGTCACTTGTAATTAGAACTGTTCTGTTTGCTTACATTTGTATTAAAATAGTGAAGTCAGTGAGTTCTGCTGCCTGTATCTCCCATAATTTTATTCGTCATTTTCCTTTGTCTTTTGTACAGAGTGTGTAAGTGCTTTCTTGGTTACAGTCGGACGGCGCAGGTGCATTGCAGACAATTTTACTGGCCGCATCTGATGAGAAACAAAATTGAACAGGCTTATATCCAAAACACTAATAAAAGCTTTACATTCACAAAAGCACACATAGCTAGCAAGGATTTAGGTATTTCTAGTCAGTTCTTTCGCCATTGCACTTGTTAATCTGGGCCCTCATCCAACATGCTCTTCGCAGATAACATAAGCGATATTAGCAAGACGAAGAAGATCCCTCATTTTATATGATTGCTTACTTATACAGTATATATTGAACTTTTTTTTTAATGAGATAAGGCCATCTAAGGTATAAGTAAAATGTACAAAGTAAACAGTAGGGATTAAAAAAAAAATACTAAAGTATACCTGTTGTAAGACATTAAGTGTTTTTAAAGGTTAAACACAGATATGATAAAAATGCCAAATGGACTGGAATAAAAAAGAGTACACATAAAATGGAAATTGATTCTGTTTTTTGTCATTGTACACTGTTCCAATCATTTCCCTTCTATTGTATAATGTAGTATTACAGCACAATTTCAGAAGCACTTTCTTTAGTAAATAAAGAAAATGTAGCTCATGTAAATTGAAAATTATATACTAAACTAGCTAGTTACTAAACTAATGCTAACAAACTGTATTTAGCTAGATAGCCATTTTAGTTTAATCTAGTTTAATAAGAATAAGTTGGCGAAACTCAACTTGGGACAGGCACTTCATTCAGTTGTTTGGAATCGAACCCAGGCCTTTCGCATGGTAGGCGAAACACCTACCACCGAGCCACCAGTGCCCTATTGCCCAGATAACGTCAGACACAAAATCGCTAGTCTGAAAGATTTTAAGTTGGTGGAACTTTAAGGTGACAGTTACTGTTACAAAAGTATTACTTAAAATCTAAATTCTAAGTTCTAAATGCTCATCAAGGTCTATTAATTTAAACTAATTGTAATTATTTACTGTGAACTGTAAGTTAACAGTACGCAATAGGTTTAATATGTACAAAAGAAATTACAATTGCGGTGGCTTCTGGTCTAAACATTTTATCTAGGCCTTTTGGTCATGACCAATTTGTGGTCATGAAATCAATTTATGTTTGTGTGAATATTGATTCAGTAAACAAATAATCAGGTTGGTCACTAAAGGAACCATACACATAATCTAACAAACTCAATAGTGATATGTGAGTTATTAGATGAGCCATGGCTACAGTGACAACATCCGTTAAAGTAGAGGATTGCTTTAAAAAAGAGAGAAAGAAATTTCTGTGGTCAACTGTAAGTCAGGGAAACAATTTGTATGTAACACTGGGCATATGAAATCTGTGCTGATCGCTAGATGCCTGAGGCAACAGCAACAAGTCTAACATGCTGAACAATCTGTCAATCTGCTTGATGACTGCTCACTGATTCCAATTTGCTATGGTGTGATACATAGATTGGAACAACTAGTAACCTTATGCAGCCAAGGCAGCACGACCATGACAGGATTAGACATGGCTGGCAGTAAAAAAAAAAACACCACAAACTTTACTACAGTAGCTTAACCTTGTATGTTAGACTTGTTGCTTTTGTTTCTAGCTTTTTTTTTATTATTTAAAAAAAGCAAAGATATAAAGATATTCTTAACGGGATGTTTTATCATGCCATTTTTACTTAGACATTCTTTGAAAATTGTAAACAGTAATAAAGTATTGAAGGATGGGGTATCTGCTGTCTCCATCGCTCAATGTACAGTTGTTTTACAGTTATTTATTTCTTTTTTGCTCTACATCAAAATAAACTTCTTAGAAAATGGTGAAAAAAGAGAGGAACAGTGCGGTGACAAAGTCTTGTCAGCGAGCTTGGGGGACTGACATGTCAGTATCTTTCTTTCTCTGAAATCTAGGCCTTCACAGTAATTAAAACATGCAATTCCTCCACTGCTCCCTTTCCCTTTCTCTCTTTCCCTCTCTAGGGTAGTAATTGGCAGCAGAAATGGGAGCTCATATCTGACTCTGTGATGAAAGTTTGCAGTTGTTACGTGATCTGATTTCTGCTCTGGTACATTAACAATAAAGATAATTCATGTGCTGGTGGCCTTGTTATTCATGTTTGGAGACTTTAATGGTTCTGGATGTTTTCTAGAGAGTGTATAAATGGTGTGGCAATATACCAGTATGACAGTGTACCATTTTAAGCAAATATCCTTCAGAGTTTCGTTTATGACATGCCAGTGGTGACAGTATCTCAACAATGTTATTTTAGGTCCATTTAACCTGCAAGTGATGCCTCTATATCTTAGTAGTCTGACTTAGACTCACCATCCCCTTCATTAGGTGCACCTTACTAGGGCTGGGTTGGATTCCTTTTTGCCTATGGTGCTGACTTGATTCTTCACGGCATAAATTCAAAAAGTTGTTGGAAACATTCCTTAAAGATTTAGGTCCATATTGATATAATAGCATGAAACAGTTTCAGCAGATTTATCAGTTGCACATCCATGATACGAATCGCCCATTCCATCACATCCCAGCGTGCTCTATTGGATTGAGATGTTGACTGTGGAGACCATTTAAGTACTGTGAACTTCAGTGTCATGTTCAGGAAACTAATCTCAGTTGATGAACTTTGTGACATTATACTGCTGCAAGAAGACGATATCCAGGCACCAAAAGATGGGTATACTTTTTGTACCCATTGAAAGCAGCCAATGTTTGTAAATGGATGGACAACGGTTAGCAACAATTCTCAGGTACTAAGGGACAAAAGGGGGACAAGAAAATATCCCCCACACGATTGCACCACCAGCAGCAGCCTGAATTGTTAAGACAAGGCAGGATGGATCAATGTGTTATTTTGTTTACACCAAATTATGAACCTAACATGCAAAGGCAGCATTTGAGAATCATCAGAACAGGCAATGTTTTCAAATTTTCTGTTGTTCAATTTTGGTGAGCCCATGAAAATTGTAGCCAGTTTTCTATTTTAGCTGACATTAGTGGCACCCAAGATGGCACCAAAAATGCTCTTCGGGATACCTCAGTCGTAACAAGATGTTATTTGAGTTACTGTCTAGCCTTTCTATCAGCTTAAACCAGCTTGTCTGACAACAACAACAATGCTACATTCAATGTCACTTAAATCCCCTTTCTTCCCCATTCTGTTGAACTTCAGTTGATCCTCTTGAACATGTGAAAATGCCTAAATGCCTAAAGCATTGAGCTGCTGACATATGATTGGCTGATTAGATATTTGCCTTAACAAGTGATCAAACAGGTGAACCTATCGAAGTGGCCATTAAGCGTATGTAGTTTTACCAGCTTGTGCTTTGATGCACTATTGCGTTACTTATCATCCTCTTTGAATATGCAGTATTTTAAATGCAATGGCAAGAAATCTTCTGAGTTCAAAGTGAGAGTGAGAATCAATCTCATTCTACAAAATATTGGCAGCAAACCTGATCTTAAATTAGCTGCTAGCCATCATTTCTATCACAATAACAGCAGGTAAAGAGCAGCCTAAGTTTACTAAAATACCCACAACTAAACCAAACAAAATCTGAATGGACTCTTTTAGTAATTATAAATACACGAAGGCTAAAAGATCCTATGATAAGCCATATTTTGCCAAATTTCTATGGAGAAAAATAAAGCGGCAAAAACTTTAATCAGGTTAAATTTAATTGATGCATGGAATTTGATAATACATTATGCTAATTATTTATGACTTCAATAAGTTGCAATGCTATTTTATTTTCTGTGATGTTTTCATTTTAGTTATTCAAGAACATCATGAAATTAGGTTTCTAAAAATTGGACATACTGTATAGACCTGCTGTATTTGGAAAAGTATTTTCCTGTTGCTAATTATTATTTCTGTTTATAAGCCTGAGATTGAGGAAAAAATGTCTAAGTATGTAAAAGTTATTTAGGGAATTTAGTCATGGAAAAAAAAGATAAAGTAGTAATTTTACGACTCACATTTTTAGCCATTGTTTGAAAGTAAATGGGTTATATAATGTAACAGCTTATCATGATTTTTAACAATGAATTATAGCTATAATTATTTTCCCATTTGGCACATTTTTTAGCTAGTTTACCTTGTTCCCTTGCCAAGCTGAGGTAGTGTTACTTTTTGTAGGCTATTGAAGACTGTATACTTGTTTTTCAACTAGAATTCTTGAACAATTATTAACTTTTTGAAAAAAAGAATTTGAAAACCATAATTATTATTAAAGCAACTTTTTTCTTTTAACAACTACATTTCTAATCAATGCTGGATAACAGTCTGCATCCCATGCAAAGAGAAAGAAAGGCTGCTATAATATGATTTAGAGAGGGTCCAGAGGGAGGTATTGCAAGATTTTGGGGAGGTTGCAGCCAGACACGAAAAGGATGAGGCAGAAATACATTTTAATTGCTTTTTTTAAGTGAGTGATGAGGTAATCTTAAACACTGAAACCATAATATTGGAACAACCTTATCATAGAATTTTTTTTATTGCATTCCACCATCCCCCAGCCCAACCCTCATAACCCCCATAAACCCCCATTTTAAAGCTGATTATACTCATCACATGTACTGTATGTACTAAGACATTGTAGAGAAGACAAAGGAAAATACCTTACAATGGAGAAACTGTAGAAAGTACTCTTCAACTCTTTAAACATGAATTTTATTTCATATGTGATAATTTTTTTTATATTTAATTATACTTACTTAATATATCCTTATTGTCCTTATTGTAATTTTCCTTTACAAAAATATATTATTTTAAAAATATATAATAGCCACACTATGATTTTCTCAATATCATAGTCATATGTGGGTGTATTGCATGTATGTGAATAATATACAGTATATTTCTAATATAGTAGTATTCTCATTGGTATGTGAATTTTTCATTTACAAAGCATTATTCATTCTTTTACATAAAAGGTACTTAAACTTTCTTAAAGTATACGAATCAGCTGTTTACAGTGCAATCAATTATTATGTGTTGTTGTGTCATCACATAAATTAAAGATGAGTCAAAGGGTTGAGGTTGCTTAAATAATTGATGATATTTTAAACATGTATGTAAATGCCCTGTCTCGTTGTAATGTTAGGTTAGAAAATGTCTTTTTTTGATGACTGCAAATGAAACCTAAAAGTAGAGACAACACAGCAGGCACATGATTCTAGATCATCCCTGACTGTGACTATGCAATTAAGCTGTAGGGAAAAATGGCTGTTTGCCAGTTAATTAGGCCATAAAGAAATACAGCACTACTGTGAGATCCTCGTTATGTATAGTGAAAATAAAAACTCCCCATCTGCCGACTGAAGATATTATTGTGACTACCAAACTTTGTGTATATTCTTATTCCTTCCTTACCAGCTATGACAACCTACCCAAGAGATCTTGCTAAAAGAGATGTCTTAAGGTATATCTGAATGCTGTTCTCCGGTATAAACGTGAGGATCGGAGTGCCCTAAAAGGGCCGGTTAGTGAAATGCGTGTTTGTGTGTATTGGGTGTATCAGAGTTCTGTTGTGCACTGAGATTGACAGGCCTTGAAAGACAAGCTGATACCCTAAATGTTGCACTTCAGTGGCAAGGTGCCACTCCTTTTAAAGAAAAGGAGAGATAATGGAAACTAGACGGCTGGGGTTGGCAAGGAAGGAGGACAGGCAATGGAAACTGGTTAAAGGGGATGTGAGATGGTATTTTGCAACTCTGTCTGCCTGCCTGAAAGTCTTATAAAGAGGATTATAAGAATCAATATGGCTGTAGAGCAGAAGGCTGACTGTCACCACTGAGAGGACACATCTGCTGGAAATTCTGCATGTTTTAAGAATGTATAGCCGTACCTTAGGTCGCTGCAGAAAAAAAAAGTCCCAAAAATACATCTGCATGTTTCTCATATCTTTCCAACATTATTGGATCAAAAGCAGTAGGTTGAGAATGAATCTTACAAAATTGAAAACCTTCTTGTGTGTATTAGTGTGTATTTATTATGGCAGGAGAACTAGTCATAATACCCAGTCATACTTGAATATTGCAAAGGACTTAATTGTCAGGATTTGACACTGGTAATGGAGATGTTACTGGCCCTTGAGTGTAATGACCAAAATGACAAAAACACAGCAAATAAAATTATACAAAATGCATAAAATAAGCAAAATAGCAAATAAGCAGATATTGGCAAAGTGGATAGACAAAACACACAAAAGCTTAGTGATGGTGGCATTGAAACACAACTAACTAAGCAAAGAATGGAGGGAAATGTACTGTAGGCGTATGTACACATACAGTATAGGGTGTAATGGGTAGAAGGTGATAACAATCCAGTGCCAGTGAGCTAGAGTGATTGTAGTTAGAGGAAGCCAGACAATTGCCATTCCCAGCCCTCTATTTTCCATTATCTCTCCTTTTCTTTAAAAGGAGTGGCACCTTGCCACTGTAGTGCAACATTTAGGGTATCAGCTTGTCTTTCAAGGCCTGTTGAAGCCCTAAAAACAGACATTTTTAGGGCTTTCGAACAGACGTTCTAATTTCCAACCAATCTGAAGCGATAGTTTGTGCATCTTGTACCCTTATATATAACGTGCCATTCATATTTGGCATGTATCGACCTGACACGGCTATTCACACAGCTAGGAAAGAACAACTAAAAAATTCTGTATGTCCCTTAAATGTAGCCACAGTGCACCCGGAAGGTATGCATAGCGCTGCACTTTTTCCACATTTTGCTATGTTTTAGCCTTATTCCAAAATGGATTAAATCCATTATTTTCCTCAAAAGTCGACAAAAAAAAAAAACACATAAAGAGCACGTGAACGAAGTTTGTTCGAAATCTTTGCAAATTTATTAAAAATGTATTAGAACCTTTCAGAAGAACAACCATCTCTGCAGCACTCCGCCAATCAGATCTGCATGGTCGAGTGGCCAGACGGAAGCCACTGCTCAGTAAAAGGCACATGACAGCCCGCCTGGAGTTTGTCAAAAGGTTTTTTCTTCTTTTTTTTTTGTTGAAGCACCTTTGGCACCAATTAGAGACTCAAGTCTTTTTGTGTATGAGTAAGATGTTTGTTCTTCTGGAAGGATCTCCTTTCTCCACAGAGAAATGCTGGAGCTCTTTCAGAGTGAGCATAGTGATCTTGGTCATCTCCCTGACTAAGGCACTTCTCCCTTGAACGCTCACTTAGGCCAGACGGCCCATTCTAGGAAGAGTCCTTGTGGTTCCTAACTTCTTACATTTTTGGATGGAGGACATTGTGCTCATCTGGATCTTCAATGCTGCAGAAATTTTTCGGTACCTTTCCCCAGATCTGTGCCTCGATACAGTCCTGTCTTAGGGGTCTACAGACAATTTCTATGACTTCAGGGCTTGGTTTGTGCTGGCATGCACTCTTAACTGTGGGACCATATTATTCAAAATCATGTCCAATCAACTGAATTTACCACAGGTGGCTCCAATCAAGTTGTAGAAACATCTCAAGAGATGATCAGTGTTAACAGGAAGCATCTGAGCTTAATTCTGAGTGTCATGGCAAAGGCTGTGAATACTTACAATATATACATGTGATTTATTTTGTTTTTTATTTTTAATACATTTGCAAAGATTTCAAAAAACTCCTTTCATGTTGTTATTATGGGGCATTGTTCGTAGTACAATTGAATCCATTTTGGAATAAGGTTGTAACGTAAGAAAATGTGGAAAGAGTAAAGCGCTGTGAATATTTTCTGTATGCACTATACGCAGCCAAACAATCCTATACCAAATTATGTATCATATAGTATCTTAATATTAAGACATACAGTAAGTCACATAAACATTAACAAAACTTTTATTACAATTTGTTTAGCTTTAAACCTAAAATTATGACGACTACCCACTTTTCCATTCAACAGCTTTATTATCATGAAAGACATTTGAGGTTGTTGATTGAAGATCTCTCATGGAGAACATTTGTGGTAGTTCAAAAATGTCTTTGGCATACAAATGATTGATTTCTTGTTATTGAACGCAGGGCTGAGCATGTTTTTTTTTTTGGACTAGGCTTTTGGGTGCTGAATTTGCCAGAGAGCTAGACAACGCTTAGAGTAACAATACTAATCTTTAGGTGGCGTGTTTAATTCAGCTGACTACTTTAAATTAACCAGGGTAACATTGTAGTTGATTTTTTTTCTCTTAACAAGCTGCTTACATGTCCCACTTCTTGTTACTTTTCCTACAACACGTCTTGTAACCCAAAAGACACCATGCCCGTTATTGTCATTTTATGACCAAAGGGGGCACTAGACTCCACTTCCCATCAACCCCAGTGAGTCAAACGCCACTAATCACTCTCACTTTAGAGGAGGATGCAGTTATTTTAATCTAATCCTTTTTTTTTTTTTTTTTTTTTTGGTTAAATTCAGCGAAGATATCCTCCTGGTCTGCACCTGTCAGTTCTGTGTGTGGGCTGAAAAAATTGTGTTTGTTCACAGCCTTGGCTTTGTTAATAGGAAACAGACAATGTGGCACTGCTGGATCATAAACGAATCTGCACTTTGCCTCCAGTCTGTGACAGTTTTGCAGTTTGGTGAGTGCTGGACTTACCTGGAAATGGAGCTCATCATGGCATCGAAGTACTTGGCATTCCATAGCCAGTGTGGTTACTGATGAAGCTTGTTCTCTCTTTCAGATACCTGCACAATCTTGTCCATGCCTTAACAAGTCTTATTAAATAATGATGATGATAATCTATGATAAGCACTCTTTAGCAAGTAAAATGTACTAAAATAGATAGTGACAATGTAATGTTATTGATAACAGTTGAATAAAATGAATATTGGAAGTAAACTACAATATTCTACACTTATGAATTACAATCTGATTAGATGCCACACTTGCAGGACTGTGCAAATGTCTTAGGCCTAGCCTATGTCCACACCTAGCTGGGTATTTTTAAAAACCTTAGACACATGCAAATATTTGCTGTAGATCAAGAATGTCTTCAATAAAAGTTTCCACATTCAAAACATACTATATAAAAAGCAGTAAATTAACTGCTTGTTTACAAAACAAAGTTATTAATTACTGTGATGACCCTTTGCATGAAATATACTCTCGGATACAATTTATGCAGTTTTATAATTAGCTGCTCAGTTTTACTGAGATCGAGCCACAGTCCTTCTGGGGACTTTGTCACACCTGCTTCTTTTTTCATGCATGCAAAACCCAAAAGTGTTTTCTTTTTTTTTTTACATAATAAGCTACTTTATTTTCTGGCCTGCAGATATTTTCCTGTAAGAATAAAATTGGAATACCAATGTTTAGAAATCTGTTTTTTTTGTACTGACTTAATAATGAAGTCATAAAATAAACATGTATAACAAAGTTGGTTTTAATTTAATTTTCAATTTATTTTTTATTTATATAGCGCTTTTAACAATTGACATTGTCGCAAAGCAGCTTTACACAATAAAAAGAAGTAAGTTTTTATGCAATGTGTATGAATCAAAATGATAAGATTGTCCCTGATGAGCAAGCCGAGGGCGACGGTGGCAAGGAAAAACTCCCTGAGATGGTAATAGGAAGAAACCTTGAGAGGAACCAGACTCAACAGGGAACCCATCCTCATCTGGGTGATAACGGATAGCAGAGAATGATCAGCATAATAATGTGTACTGGAAGTTCAGTGTAACAGGAAATGTGTTAAAATTTAAATTAAAAGGAGTCCAGTTTGTTCCCGGAGGCTCAGGTAGACTGTAGGAGATTCCAGTCCTGAGCTATCGAACAACTGAAGTCACAGGTCCCCAGAGCATCAATCGATGATAGGACAGTCTTCATGGAAACCATCCCCAGCCACCAAGCGCATCCAGGCAGACCACACGGGGCATCCATGTGACGGGATCTCCAACCAGAAGCAGGACTCCAGGACGGGTTAGACGGCTCCAGAGGGCAGAGGGGTCTGGATCACTGGCAACTCAGGAGCGAACATGTATAGCTCGACAGAGAGACAGAGAGAGGGAAAGGAGAGAGGGAGAGAGAGAGCAGAAAGGAGAGAACAGAAAATAAGGAGAGATGGCAGTTAGGTATGGTCACAGTCAACATGTATAAGGTGAATGTATATTAGTGCAAAGTGCAAGCAGGGACTCCGGCAGGACTAACTATAACAGCATAACTAAAAGGGAGAGCCAGAAGGAAACACAAACATGAGGGCTCCCTGAGATGTAAAGCAACCAATCACCTCACCGTCAACAAACCTGAGTGAACAATGAGAGTGGGGAGGACAGCATCTAAACATACCAGTTCACCAGAATACTCTACGTCCATGAGTCCCCCAGATCTGCTCCTTTACCTAAGGTTAATCTATTTACAAAAATGCTTGGCTAAATAAATAAGTTTTTAGCCTAGACTTAAACACTGAGACTGTGTCTGAGTCCCGAACATTAACAGGAAGACTATTCCATAACTTTGGGGCTTTGTAAGAAAAAGCTCTGCCCCCTGCTGTAGTTTTAATAATACGTGGTACTGACAGGCAGCCTGCATCCTTTGATCGAAGTAGGCGTGGCGGATCGTAAGACACTAACAGTTCACTCAAATACTGTGGCGCGAGACCATTTAGTGCTTTAAATGTCAAAAGTAGTATCTTGAAATCGATGCGAAATTTCACAGGGAGCCAATGCAGTGTAGATAAGATAGGGGTGATGTGCTCGTATCTTCTGGTTCTAGTGAGGACTCTCGCTGCTGCATTCTGTACTAACTGAAGCTTGTTTATACACCTAGTTGAACAACCAGACAGTAAGGCGTTACAATAGTCCAACCTAGAGGTGATAAAAGCATGAACTAGTTTTTCTGCATCATTTAGTGACAATATGTTTCTTATCTTGGCAATATTTCTAAGGTGAAAGAAAGCTATCCTGGTGATATTATCTACATGAGCTTCAAACGAAAGGCTGGAATCTATAATTACACCGAGGTCTTTAACTGTTGCACTTGATGGAACAGAAAGGCCATCTAAAGTTACAGTCTGATCAGAAAGCTTACTTCTAGCTACTTGTGGTCCTATGACTAGAACTTCTGTCTTATCAGGATTAAGCAGAAGAAAATTAATTAACATCCAATCTCGTATGTCCTGCACACACTGCTCAATTTTAGCAAACTGGTTTTTAACAATGTGCCATAGCCTTTTGCACAGTTCTGTATGTGTATATGAACGTTCATACTGAAACAAATAGACTTTTCCAAACAGGACAAAGATACTAGGATTGAGTGATTGACAAGTGTCATGTACCAGCCTTTCACACAAGACTAACATTTAAAGCCATGTTTTTCAACATTGTGTATTATATCAAATGTGATTATAATATTACTGATTCTTTCTCTGCTTTACAGAAGAAATAATAATATAGTAGTTAATAAAATGAAGGGTCCTCCTAATAACTCTCATCATGCCCCAATTTCTCATTGTTTATAGTTTCCATAGTCTGTTAGATGTATGTACTGTTGTGTGTTAGAAATACCATTATTGGCTTTATATAAACTATAAAGGAAAATCTTTTTTTTGTTTGTTTGTTTGCAAATGTGAATAAAAAAATGAATTAAAATTTTTTTTCCTACTGTGCAGGAGTTGCCTAATCAAATTCTCGAGTGACCCTGTCTAGCCCAGCAAGTTAGTAAGTGAGATAAGCAGCTGTTTAAAAAGACTGTGATCGTTGTTCAAAAAGGCACCTTTCCCTGTAGTTTCTAAATATAAGCAGGAAATGACAGGAAGGCTTGAATAAAAGGAGTATGATTGTTTCATTTCGACAGAATCTAGACCAGAGTTTTGTGTTTGTGAGAGAAGACATGTGGGCAATATTTACAGCAGCAGGCCCAGGATTAGTTAAGGTTTCAATGAGGAAATATTGCAATGTGGAGGACTATCTGACTTCTTCTAAAATGCGTTCATATTGTCCATTTGGTTAAAGAAATGAGACTCTGTTCCCTGGTTGGTTATGTACAATTAAACATTTAATGCTGTACCCGCCATTGACTTATGCTGTATACCGAAGGCCTGAAGGGTGATAGGAAGATGGAAGAGTGCTTACAGCATAGAGCAGGGGTACGGAATTAAAATGTAAGAATGTCCGATCAATAAAATTCTCTTAGAGCTGAGGTCTGAAATTCAGGTTTGTGTTAGGATTCAGCGCCCGTATTCAAAAAGCTTCGTAGAATTCTTTCATAGAGTTCCTATCTTAGCTTAAAAAGTCCTAGCTGGGAGTCTTATACTAAAAGTGATTTACAGTAGGAAACTTCTCAGATTAAGGGAAGTACAAAAACCTTTATCTTAGTGAGGAGGTGTGGTTGACCCCATTGGCAGGGATGATGCAGCAATTTAATCAATTGGTTGATAGAAAAATAACCTCTGACCTCTACAAAGGTCTTAAAAAGCACTCTTTGTGAAAAAAAGAATATATGATAATAGAATAGACAGTGAAATCATAATGTTTGTATAAGAAGAAATTGTTTAATCATGACTACAGGCTACTTTATTCAGAGTTTCTGTTATAGGCGAAATATTTTCAAGATAATTAAACAGACAAATGTTGAAAATGTGTCTACTTTGAAGCAACTGATTTCCACACAGTGGTTACTACATTTAAGTTCTTACATTTATTTACTGTACTGATTTTATTACTTTTAATCCATTTTAGATTGATGGGAGCAAAATGGCTCAGGTTTTACTAATTTACATGATTACAGGACAGTTGCACTTTTGGGTGGTACTTAGTCAACAATCCAAGAGAGATGAAAGGACGTAAAACAACAAGAAAACCACACTGGACAGAAGAGCAGTGTTTACTTTTAGTTTTATGTTCAGTATTTGAAGAATATTTCTTCTTTCCACCATTTTGTCCTCTGCAATAGAAACCCTTAAGCCTCTTAAAAGTCCTCCTCTCTACTCTTAACAATTTTTACCTTAGGAGCAACATGTTTTTAGGTCTTAGATTTTTCATGAATCATAATTATATTTACTAAGATTAAGTACTAAATTTGAGGGGGAATTTCTAAGAAAATGTCATAATTCTAAGAATTTCATCATTAAGAGCAACGTTTAGGCTTAAGAAGCTTTGTGAATACGGGTCCAGATCCTTATACTGTACCTATATATGCAGTCATTGTCAGTCTAGAAAAAAAAGCAATTTTCATAGAATTTTTATCATATTTTCAGTTTTATACTTTGATGGCCTTGTATATTTTCTTGTATTTGTATGGAATCAAACAACAATCTTTAATCAATCTTTATTTGCATGCTGCAGGGCTGTAAATGAATGTGAATTGACTCTGGTTGCTCTGTCATACTGGGCTCTCAGTTCAGGTATTTTACACACCCTGACGTCAGACTACTGCGGATATGTTCGCTTGTGATCCTTTAGGAGATGTTACAGGTAATCTAGTTTCTGAGCTTGCTTGTGTAGTTGTACTAGAACTTTTCATCCAGATCTGCTGTGGATAATTTGGTGATTATACACCTTGTTGTATCATGGCGGCGCATCTAGACTTGATAGCATGGGTGCAGGTGTCCTATTTGTTTATTTGCCTGTGAAAAACTTCCCCCAGACATTTTTTTCTCATCTCATCACGTCAGGAGGGCCAGCCAATGCGTGAAAAAAAATTTCATGACTTTGTCATGACTTATGACTCATTTTAATGCCGCAGAAAACGAGCCAGATAATTAAAACATGCTCATTTGGATTTCAACATCTCTACACTGCCAAATTAAACTGTGATGAATAAACAAACATGCAGACAGATTCACAAAGGGAGCACCCCCTTCTCCCTCCTACACACACACTTCATGTTATTTTCAGTCAAGTGCTGTCATGTGATATTTTCTAACACTCATATTGCTGTTACTGGTACTTGGGTAATGTTAATAATCATGAATAAAGCACATGAACATGTGAACATGGAATTATGAGCCAACTGTCCCATTCAGAAGCATATTATTTGTCAGGGTCATTCACTGAAATCTGCAGCTGGTTTGTAAAGGCGAGAGAGAGAGAGAGAGAGAGAGAGACACACAGAGACACTGTGGGCTAGAAGGAAAATAGGAGTCCTATAAAGAAAATCTAAGTCACCACTCTACGACGTCGCCTACAGTGAAGTTGGCTTTTGTGGCAGGAGGGGATGGTTTTGCAGTGGAATAAATGAAGGTGGTAGGCTGATGAGACAAGGCGTGGATTGAGGGGTGAAGTTATACAGCTGGGTCATGGATATCCAGGCGCTGAAGTGTATGCAAAAGGGAAAATGGAGGAAGGGAACAATATGAGCAAAGTAGCTGAGCACATTTTGTATAATCATTTATTACAGGCGTTACAGTGTGTATTTTAAAAGAAGGAAGTCTTATGAAGATAACGATGGATGTACAAGTAACAACCAAGTTTTGTTGCATGGTCTAAAAGAGTCTGCTGTGAAGCAGGTTTTATATAATGATTTATGAGAAGCCAAAAATATAGATATTGCTTTTTATGGATGTGTTTTAATGCCATTTCATTTTCATTGTAACTGATCTTTTTTGTATTGTATTTTAAAACAGTATTAATTGTTATCATATGTAAATAATGTGACATTAATGTAACTCTATTTCTTAGTCTATTATCATTATCAGGAATTAGGTTAGAGTAGAATGAATAGAAGTCAATCTCAGACACTTTTGAATTATGCAAACAGCAATCAGAGCTGACCTCTGGTCTATAATTCAGTTATAATGCATATGCAAAACAATTGAATATTGAATATATTAAATTATTACATGCAGTATAATAATTTGCTGACAGACAATAACTAGACAGCTGCTAAAGTTTGACTCTCTCCCTTTCCAGCCTTTGGTGATATTTGCTTTTGCTGCTATGTATTTGTAGCAATGAATACTCTTTTTTTTTTCTTTTTTTTTTTTTTTTTTACAAATTAAGTCAGTGGTTGCTAACTGCTGTGTAAATACATTAGCTCATTAGAGAAAGGTATGTTTATTTCCGCGGTTATTGTAATAGGAAACCATTAGCTGTTATCTGATGCCAACCTAAAAGAGGATTTTTAAGCTCTGCCTATGAAATTGTATTTATAACAAAGCCTTTGATACAGAAATACAAAAGAATGTAAGATACCTATGGAAAATGTATTTCAATCACATTTGAATATTAGTAATAACTAATATTGAATGGTAATATTTCATACATGGTACTATACATAGTTTACATGCTAAAGAGTTAATGCTAAAGTAGAGTAAAATACTTAAAGTAGGTGTTATGCGCAAAACTGCTTTCGGGAAAACCAACATATGTTTTGTCTTCTATTTGTGAAAGATGATGTGATTTTTGTAATTATATAAATGTATAATGATAAATGAAAACATGCAGCTAAGGACTGTTTATGGCTTGCAAGCATTCTATTTTCAAGCAAGAGAAGCAGTCATACATATTGGCGGGTTTGGTGCCTGATGGTAGTGAATCTGTCAACATAAAAAGATCAAAATCGCCCCCTGAATTGAGGAGCTGAGGATAACAGTGTCAGCCAGGGGCTGACTGGCAGCCAATAGTGAGAAAATGACAGTAAGTGTGAGACAAAGGAAAATAGATGGAGCTGGGATTCCTTTTTTCGCTCACACGGTTCACGGAAGGAGGATGCTGTTTGATCTATCTGGAACAAATGTGCACAAAAGAAAAGCTTACTCTTTGCCTTTTTTTCCCAGATCTTGTGAAGTGTTTACCCAGTTTTTGCCAGTGTGTGCCCGTGGCAGAGAGTGGGAGTGTACGAGTGAGCGTGTGTGAGCACTCTCACATGGCCTCGATGCAGGACGGGGTGAACTTCACTGCTCCCCCCTACAGCAAAGTGTTGCTGCTCGGGGCCATCGCCGCCGCCTCGGCCTTTGTCGTCACCATCCTGATTGTCGTGCTGTGTGTGGGCTGCCACAGGTGAGGGACAGAAGGACATACTGTACCTCTAACACTGAGCATAAACATGTTTAAATAAATAGTGGGTGTAGAAAGTACAGGATCCAGACCTTGATCATTAGGTTACACATGACACGCCAACATTTTGGAAATGTCATTTGAATCTGATTTAATTAAAAATTTCAAACTGGACTGCCTAATTTAGATACAGTCATGCCTTTTATTCAATACTTTGTGCAAGTGTATTCTTTCCACCAAATCTTCTTATGCTCAGTTGAACTAAATTGATAATAAAAAAACATGCAAATGTTTTCGGAACGCACCATAAATAAGAAGTATGGGACATTTGATATGTTCAACCCAGGCTGTTTGGATATGGCACATCCAAATTGACTGTGATTGAATACTGCATTAGCTACAGTCTATCTAATGAATTATTGATGTGTTTCTCTGCCTGCTTGACTAAGACTCTTTTCATGCTTAGTCTTTGTAATCTCGAGCTTAAGCCATGCTTCCTAGAGTCTTTTCTAATGGTAGAGAGGAATTCAAATAAAATTAAGAGCTGACAGTTGTTCTTCCAGAGCAAACATATTTATGTTCTAAGATATTTTTGGGAAAAAAGACTTGTGAAAAAGCAACATGAAATTTTAGCTCCAAATCTTTGACCGAGAGGTATTACTATATGTGTGGATGTATTATTAGGGTTTTAGTCCTATGGAAGTTTAATTCAATTTAATGTTACTTGTAAAGCACTTTAAATTGCATGGAAAACCCCCAGAGATAAAATGAGAAAGGAACCTGACTCAAAAGGAAGCTCCATCCATTTGGGTGATCACGGATAGTGTGACCATAAATAAATCCCTTATATTACCTTATATGTTATTCATTAAAAGAGCAACTGAAAATCATTTTGGGTAACATGAAGTCAACTTTATTGAGGTTAATATACAATACGTTGCCCAATGTATTCGCTCGCCTGCCTTCACATGACTATTGAACTTGAGTAACATTGAGTTCTTAATCCATAGGGTTTAATATGATGTTGGCTCACCCTTTGGAGTTGTAATAGCTTCAACTCTTCTGGGATGGCTTTGCACAAGCTTAACACAAAAAGCTAATTCATTACAAAGGTTTTCTATCCGGTTGAGGTCAGGACTCTGTGCAGGGCTGTCAAGTTTTTCCACACCAAACTCAGTAAAAGAAACTCTGAATTCTTGTTCCAGCATGACTGCGCACCAGTGCACAAAGCAAGGTCTATACAGACATGGAGGAGTGACTTTGGTGTGGAAGAACTTGACTGGCCTGCAGCCAGGCCTTAACTAGCCTTGAAGTGCTGACCTCAACCCGATAGTACACCTTTGGGATGAATTAGAGCGGAGACTGCGAGCTAGGCCTTCTCCTCCAACATCAGTGTCTGACCTCACAAATTAGTTTCTGGAAGAATGGTCACAAATTCCCATAAACACACTCCTAAACCTTGTGGAAAGCTTTCCCAGAAGAGCTGAAGCTGTTCTGCTCCTATGTGGGCCAACATCATATTAAACCCTATGGATTAATAATTGGATGTTACTCAAGTTTATATGCATGTAAAGGCAGGTGTTCAAATACTTTTGACAATATAATGTTCACTGATGAAGGCGTAGGTGCAGAAATGTTCACAACAAACTCCAGAGCTACTGTAGTCACAAATAG
Source organism: Clarias magur (assembly GCA_013621035.1). Classification (NCBI taxonomy): domain Eukaryota; kingdom Metazoa; phylum Chordata; class Actinopteri; order Siluriformes; family Clariidae; genus Clarias; species Clarias magur. The sequence continues at coordinate 257,847 of QNUK01000715.1, forward strand.
TTTTTTTTTTTAATCAATGCAGGTCACAGCCGTCTTCATGTTTTTGAAATGTAACCTTTCTCAGTTATAGACTAGGGCATATACTGTAGGCAATAATAAGCATGATAAGTGATGTCCGTGTGTAAGGCTTTACTGAAGCAGATTGCTATATGCTACGTGAGTAAGTTAAAGGTTTCAGTAAAACAAAATATTGGAAATTAGAATAAAAATGTTGCCAATAAAGTATTGTTAAAGGCTATAATGAATAATTATAAACATCTTGAGTACAGCACTGTAATATCTATAGTATAGAATAACATTATCCAAATGCATTTGATCATTTGCCAATTTGAAAAGTAATGTACGGTTAATGCAGGCCACAACTGGTCTGAAGGTTAGAGTATTGCTCAAGTACTCAACCATAGCAGTTTGGGGGTGCTGTGATTTGAAGACAAAACTTTCGGTTTTTAACTCAGAGCCTTAACTATTGAGCAACAGCTACTAGCCTTAGTAGTATTCATTGATTCAATGCTAATCTTTCAGTGGAGGAAATCCAGTTGTAGAAATGATTATCAATTCAAATCAATGTCAGGTTGTGCTGGTTCAGTTGTTAAGCCTATAAGTTCCAGCTCAGAAGGTTGTGTATTTAAATCCCCATCCTGCCAAACTGATATAATTGGGATCTTGAGAATGATCCTGCTTCAAATGTAAGGGATTTTCAATGCAGTAGTCAAAGGAGCAACTATATTAGATTATGTTACTTTATATTATGTAAGATATTGCAGTACTTTACTATGGTTAGAGTTGTTTATCGTACTTATTCTTAAAATCCAGTACTAGTGCACAAGTCTGTTGCCAATAAATGAATAAGATTTACAGTCAATTATTTTAAGTATTGGTTTGAACCCTTTCCTTGTTTCAAAATGAATCATCATACTCTTACAAGGGGGCGCTTATGTATGGCGCCACAGAGTATGTTGTTAAGTGTGGGAGCCCCAACGCAGGACGTAGAGGGGAGCGTTGGGCTGCGGGGTGTTTATTTTGGCCAAGGATAATTGGCTCACTTAACCACCACACAGGGCAAGCAAGCACTTATACACCTCTCTTATTAACTCTCTTCCGTTCAGAAAGGGGTATGTATTACTATAAAGTGAGGTACGCTTATGTCTACGCGTGCCGCCTCACTTCTTATTCTTTTCCCCAACTTTTTCCAAACTTGTGCTCGGGTAGCCCTCCTTCTCTTGTAGAATGAACAAATAGTTTCAATACCTATTTATTATTATTATTATTATTATTATTATTATTATTATTATTATTATTGTTTTAACATCTTTTTAGGTCTCTCTTTTTATTATCACTTTTCACTTTTCTTATCTTTTCACTTTTGTCTTTCTCTTTTCACTTTTCTCTTTTATTTATCTTTTCTCTTTTTCTGTCGTTTCATTTTTCTTAATTCTTTCCCCTATATCAGAGTAACGCTCACACCAACGCTACCTGGTGCTATCTAATGTTCGCACATAGTGTGCTGGTTTCTGGGGTTTTAAATAACCTGCCGGACAGGTCTTCTCCGATTCACAACATGGCGGGGTTGTTTAACAACCATGGCTGTCCGCTGCTCTGCCTGTCTATAAATCTGCCTAGTTGTCTGCAGATTTGCCCTTCGCTCGGGTGGCCATGTTACAGTACCAACCCCTCTTCTAGGAGCGACCCCTGACGTTCCTGTGCCAGCCTCATGTCAAGCCTGAAACTCCCTAACAAGTTTGGGGTCTAGTCTGTGCTGGGCTGGCACCCAAGAGTGCTCCTCTGGGCCGTACCCCTCCCAGGCTACTAGGTACTGTGTTGCGCCCTGGACCTGTCTGGAGTCCAGGATTCATCGAACTGTGAACACTGGGGACCCATCAGTGATGTGGGGTGAGGTTGGGGGTGGTCAGGGAGCCAAGGTGCTGCAGAGCACTGGTTTCAATCATGACATGTGGAATGTAGGGTTAATTCACATTGCCTGGGGGAGAGCCAAGTGGTATGCCACGGGATTAATCCTTCTCATAATTTTTAATGGTCCAATGTACTGGTGAGCCAACTTCTTTGATTCAAGCCTTGGTGGGAGGTCCTTGGTAGAAAAAGGACCTGTTGTTCTGTACAAAGGAGGGCTCTTGCCATCTCTTCTGATTAGCTACGAGGGTTGCTGTGAGTGGCTGATTATAGAGCGACTCGGGCCTTTCTGCAGGTCCGTCGACACTGCTGTACTAAACTTTGTGCAGCGGGGACCCCAACCTTAGGTTCCTCCTCCGGGAACATGGAGGGGGGGAGGGGGATTACCCAAATTGGCACTTAAAGTGCAACATGCCGAGAGAGGAGTGCTGCAGGGTATTGTGGCCATACTCTACCCACATTAGGTTGAAGGAGCCTACGCACCTGAGGGTGCACTCTAAATCTTGATTTATTTAATCTTGGTATTTGTAATGACCTGACTATGTAATGAACGCCGTCTTCCACTCGTCCTCTGCCCTGATGCGGATCAAGTTGTAAGCTCTGAGTAGATCTAACTTTGTGAAGAATTTCGCCTTTTGCAGACACTCAAATGCCGAAATCATTAGAGGTAGGGGATATCGGTCCTTCCAGGTGATTGCGTTTAACCCCCAATAATGTATGCAGGGGCGGAGGCCCCCATCTCAGAGAAAAAAATTCTGCCCCCACAGGGGATGTGGATGGGCGAATGAACTCCAGGGACACCACCTCTTGGATGTATTTCTCCATTGCTGACTGCTCGGTAGGTGGCCAAGGAATAAAGCTTCCCCCTTGGGGGCGCGGTTGAACTTGGAAGCAGGTTGTTCACACAGTTGAAAGGTCTGTCGACCTGATGGGATGTCTCTGCACATAGAGTGTGATTCCCCTTTAAGCAGCTTTATGAGCAGCGGTGCCCCAAACTTAGACAGAACAGGTTAGCCAATCGATATGGGGGTTGTGTTCTTGTAGCCAAGGAAACCCCAGTACAACCTTGAGTTCAGGTACTCGCGTAATCAGGAAGGCAATACTCTCTGCATGTTGTCTGATACACAGTATTAGTGGATCAGTCTAATGTACGATCGGTTAACTGACCATCCAGGGCTGCCACTGAAATGGGGGCAGAGAAATGGGGGCCTACATATATTTGGTTACCCGCCGCTCCCGAGTCTACAAACACTTTCAGGTTGGTTGTGGTGGCCCCCTCCCAGGTGATAGTGGTGGGAAGGGCCCTGTGCACTGAGGGACTGATCTTTGGGTCACTGTCGGTCTCCCTCCGGAGAGGGGAGACTTCACCACTAGCCGTATGTGGATGATGAAAGGTTTTCCCACACTGCGGTGGCCCACTCCACTGCCCTGCCTGTCAGTAGTGATATCATGAATGCAATATTTGCTCTCTCAGTTGGAAATTGAGATGGTTGCATCTCAAATATTAAAGAGCACTGAAGTAGGAAGGCACTGCATCTCTTAGGCTCCCCTGCATACGGCTGAGGAGTGGGTAGTCTCGCCTCGGCCACCGGGGTGGGTGCTTGTGCTACTGAGATGGTGGGAGGCGTTGACCCCGGAAGTGATTCCGGGTTCACCCGTGACCCAGAAGTGACCTGTGCCTCAAGGCAGCCATGGATCTGATCTAAGTGCTGCGAAATGCCCTTTATTTCTGAAAATAGTTAGATCAGAGCTTGTTCAAAATTTGCAGATCATCCCTGTCTGACCAGTCACTATCTCACGCACCTGCTCCAAGTCCTCAGGCTCATGAGCTGGTACGAATATTCTGTTACGACGGGGGTGGGGGGGGGTGGGGCTCATGTATGATGCCACCAAGTATGTTGTTAAGTGTGGGCGCTCAAACGCAGGACATAGAGGGGAGTGTTGGGCCTTGGGTGTTTATTTTTGCCAAGAATGATTGTACCACGCAGCGCAAGGTAAGGGCGCTTATACACCGCTCTTATTAACTCTCTTCCATTCAGAAAGGGGGTATGTATTACTATGAAGAGAGGTGCGCTTATGTCTGCACGTGCAGCCTCACTTCTGATTCTTTTCCCCGAGTTTTTCCAAACTCTTGTAGAATGAACGATTTAATACCTATTCATTTATTTATTATTATTGTTTTCACATCTTTTTAGGTCTCTTTTTATTTTCACTTTTCACTTTTCTTATCTTTTCACTTTTTTATCTTTTCACCTTTCTCTTTTCTTTCTCTTTTCACTTTTCTATTTTTCTATCCTTTCACTTGTCTTATTTGTTACACATACTTGTTTCATGTATCTTCCTGAGCTTCATCTTAGGACTGTAGTATATTAAAAAATGCCAATTTAATTCCACCCAAGTGTGTATGTACACAAGGCTATGATTTAAAACAGATTTAAGCTACAGTGTAACCTTGGATTACGAGCATAATTCATTCCGGAAGGGCTCGTATTCCAAAATACTTTGTAAACCAAATGAGATTTTCCCATAAGAAATAATGAAAACTCTAATTATTCATTCCACAGCCCCCAAAAATAAATACATAAAAATAATTAATACAATAGACTTAAAAATAAGTCCTGACAGATAAGTGTTTTCGTTTGTATGCACAGGTGCCTTGTTTGTGTGTGTGTGTGTGTGTGTGTGTGTGTGTGTGTGTGTGTGTGTGTGTGGAATTAGCCCCTTCCCTCGTCTCATCTTACACAGTAAAACCCCTCCTCCCTCCCCCCACCTCGCTTTTTAAGTTTCACAACAAACACACACACACACAACGGAATCACTGTTTTGATTAACGGGGGAAAAAAAGAAATCTCTCTAATTCAATTCGCAAAGTAGCTTTACGCAATCAAAAGAGGTAAGTTTGTATGAAATGTGAATGTGTATGAATCAAAATGATAAGTTGACACTTGCGTGAGCACGTACGAACGGAATCACTGCTGTAAAGTAAAAAAAATAAAAAATGAACCAGCACTTTACCTTTGAGAAGAATCCCGACAGAGCAGTGATTTCTGTGTAAAGTAGAGAGTGTCTGTGGAGACACGCTAAAACAGAGAGGGAGATGTTGATTATACCAGTTAGAGACGAGCACTAAGACCCAGCAGGGGAGACGATTACCCACAATTCCTCAGTGCAAGAGAGAGAAAAATCATTGGCTCAGTTGTGATCACGTGTCGCTCCGTGTCAAAACAAGAGCGAATGCGTGATACATGATACTCGGCACTTACTCGTTTTTCAAGTCAAAATTTCTGTAAAACTTTTTCTTATCTTGCGGAACACTCGTAAACCATGTTACTCGCAATCTGAGGTTCCACTGTATTTTTTTTTAAATATGCTAAAAGAAAATATGTCTAAGCCAACTAAACTTCCATAAAAAACACGTCATAATAGGATACTATAAAGCTACAAGATGAAATACCCAGGTGTAGATGGGTTAGAGAGGGTTTTTGTCCTAATATTGAACCAACCATCTATTACTGTTCTCTCTCTGTTTAACAGGAAGGGGAAGAGTCACAATGGTACAGGTGAAGAGAGAAAGCACAGACTCATGGACATGGTGACCATCTCTTTAATTTTCCACGATTGCAGTATAACTATTTGCTTGTTATGTCAGCCTTTAGACTGCATTGACAGGTGAGAAGTTTGGTATCCACACACTGATGGCTGGATTCAAATTTGGCAATATAGAAAGGCAGATTACTTATTGATAATTTCAGTTTTAACTTGATTTTTGATGAATACGTTCAGGTTATCAAAAAGGTTTTTGTAAGTTTTTTCTTGTGCAGGTGTGACAGACAGAAGAATGAAGAATCAGCTTTTAAAGTTTCAAGTAAATTTTTGTACATGGAAATACTTGTTGAAAACTAGCTTTATTTTTATATATAATACCATACTACGCTGACATGATGGGACAATATAACAATGTTTGTAAAAATTGTGTGTACAGTTCCCACAGACAGATGCATCTCTTTCGTAAGTTGGTTAAAAGTTATATGGTGATTTTTAAGGATCAGGTGTTTCACCCGCTGAATGTTTATAGGAATGACTACAGTGGTGGCCAGGATCATCATTCACAGACTTGCAGCCTTCCTTAAAGGCTTTGTACCATTAAAATATTTTACTGTGGCTAAGAAACTCACAAGCGTAATAGACCTTAATTCACCAGATATTTCATCTCATGTCCAGGTTTGACTTGAACATCCATTGTATATTAAAAATATATCCATTCTCCTAGTAATGAATCAATTGTCCTGGGGTAGTGTTCCTGCCTCACAGCTCGGTGCCCACATTTGGATCCTCAGCTCAGTTTATTGAGTTTTTTTTCTTTTTTAATGGACTTTCTGTAACTGTGTGGGTTTCCGCAAGGTTCTCCAGTTTCCTCCCACTTTGCAAATCATGCTGATATGTGGAGGGACTTTGCCAAATTTGCCACTTGGCAAAAATTAATGTGTGAATATTTATGTTCACGGTGCCCTGTGATGGCTGTATTCAGGCTGTATTCAGACTACTGTAGTTTGTGAATGTAATTACTACATGTAATTGTGAATAGAAGACAAAAATGTGATTTATTCTCAAGGTCAGGCTGGTCATATGCTGCGTAAAATATGCTGCATTTTTTGGACAACCTCTGCTATGTACAGTATGTCCAACTGTTCAGCAGTTCTGAAGTCCTGAAGTCTAGAGATAATTAGGTTAAACTACTAATATGTACAATTTCTTTACTCAATTCTCAGTACATCTGCATAAAACCACTTGGCTCTGTGGTAAGGCTATAGTTTATACTTTTGCTTATCTTATTGAGCATTTACTGTTCTCACCTGTCAAGTGCCACTTTTAAGCTACACACACACAAACAAAAGATTTTTTTTGCTTGTAATTATTTACAGTAAAAACATATTTATTCAATTATACTGTGCTCTTTATAATAAAAAGCCTAAAGATTAATCTATTCTCTACGTTTTACTCTTTTACATCTCATACTTTGATCGACAAAACATATCGGGCTATATAGTGAAAATGGTCTCTGTTTTTGCTTTTAGAACATATTGCGGCAGTCAAAGCTGCGCTCCATCAGTAAGTCAGACACCAAGCTCCATGAGATGAACAGACTCAACTGCAATGGCAAAAGTATGTACATTCGCTTCTCACACTGCTTGATAGTGTTACCGAGGCCGCAGAGTCGCCTCAAATTCGGATATAGAGTCGGAGCATGCGGGATGGTATAAGTTTCATTTCGGGATACCATTTTTTTTCAGTTCTTCTGTAGTAGAGCCCACCCGTAGATGTTTTTTCCCTTTGTGAGGGTTGGCGCCGTCTGTGCCGCCTTTGCCTCTGCAGTTTAGCCCACAATGTTCTGTTACCTCTTTGAAATATTACATATTTCATACTCCATATAGCTAAAATTGCTGTTAAATCTCCAGAATCCTCCAAGAAGAACCGTCCAGCCAGCATGGACCTGCTCCTGCTGCCAAGCCGTCGCTCCAACTCGGACCTCCGAACCTCACAAGGCCGTCAGGTGCCCCAGGTGCCCACAGGAGAGGATGGAGAACACACATATGCTGAGGTGGGGCGCCGCTCATCCCCTACTCGCTGTCCCGAGGCCGCGCTCAGGGGGAGGGCTGGAGAGACGGACACTCCTGCCCCCCCAGCTGTTCCCGCTAATACCCCAGCCCCACCTGATCCGGATGGTGACAGCCTGGATGGCGGTATTCCTGAGCCTGAGACCCTTCCTCAGGTAATGAACCCGCCCCCCCAGCCCACGGAAACAGCTGAGTATGCATGTATCAGAAAAGTCCGCAAGGTTGACAAAGCTGCCCAGAAGAGGGATAATGGCACTGAGACAGAGGAGGGGCTCGGGCAGGCTCAACGGCACAGTAGTGGAGAGATTCGTCATGCTCCACCCAGTCATCCAGCTCCACCCCCACCACACCCACACAGTCAAAAGTTGCAGCGCAAGAATGTGGAGGCTTTCAATCTTCCTTTTTTTCCAAAGGTAGGTGGATGGCTTTAGTAAGCCAGTAGACAGATGAGTACTGACCATTTATTTAGCAATTTTGGTCCTGTGAAAATATTTAACTTTATTAATAATTACTAGTTGGCTTACAGGTGACATAGTGGTTAGCACTGTCGCCCTGCACCTCCAGAGACCGGGTTTAATTCCCACCTCGCGTCTGTTCTCTCTGTGCTTGGTGGGTTTCCTCTGTTTCATTTTAAAGACATGCAGATTAGACTAATTGGCGTTTCCAAATTGCCTGTAGTGTGTGAATGAGCATGTTAGTATGAGTTCCCTGTATGAGTGATCGATTGGCACCCTGTCCAGGACATACCCCGCCTATCTCCTGTGATAGACTGCAAACCCCCTGCGAACCTGTATACAGGATAAAGCGAGTAGATGGCGTAACCTCATTTTGAATGCAGGAAAAAACTGCAGGATCAGTTCATCTGAGGTAGCAAGAAGGAAATGAAAATTAGTTGCTCATGTTCTCTAAGTGCAAGTAGTGGAAAGAAAATAAAAAAACACTGACTTGAGTAAAAACATTAATAATTGATGAGTAAAATTGAATTCCTTGAGTTAGCATACATCATTTATTTGGTTACTTCTGCACTACAGTAATAGTCTACAACTGACACATCCTATTTTGTTGTTCATTTTTATAATAGCCATAACACCATGTGAATGATCAACAATCTATAAAGAAATTCGACATTACCTGTACATTATGTTAGGTTAGATATTGAGTTGTGAAATGCCAGTATCTCTACTTGTTTACTCACATACTTTCCAGATTATTAAACTGTTTGATTTGAGGCATATAAAACTGAAGATGTCTAATAAATTGGGATACTTATTTGTCACCAGTGTCTCAGACATTGCTGTTGTTGACTAAGCATTTAGCTTCTGAAGTGCGGAAAGATACAGCTTTATTTTGAATGAATCAGTTTCTTTTACGATAAGCCAGGGGGAAAATACACAAATAAATAAATAAATAAATATGTATGTACAGTATATGTATGTACAGTTTGCATATATGTTTTTTTTTGGCCTGTTTTGTATACTCATAATTATCACTAAATAACTGAATTTACTTGTGTTGTCCTTTGTTCACAATAGAGGTTAGTGCTGTAGCAATGTAGGCATTTAGGGGTTTAAGAGTTTGCTTTTTTTTTTTTTACTTAGCCTACTAGGTGTAAATGTTATAATGCTATTGTGGCAATTGTATTTGGTGTGTACTCCAAAAAAAAAGGTGTGTATAAAAAATAAAGCGGAATAAAGGCCTATAATTTAATTCTACTAAAAAGTATCAATACCCTGAACCAAGTACTCCGTAATGAGGGTGCATATAGTTTTGTTACTTTCCATCCCTACTAATTATAACCTCTTGTGAAAATGCCTGACACTCGTTTCTATCCACATGGCATTCCTGCTGAGGCATACCCAGAAGCCCTATGCCATACAGATGACGCAATACACAGCAACTCATATGCAATGCTTGTGTTCCCGTTATTCAAATTCAGGTCATAGACAGCTAGCAACTTCCTATTGATAAAAGGTATATTTTCTTATAAACAAAACCCTGTAATCTTGAAATCCTGTAAATATTTAGATGTATTGTATAGCTTGTACATTGTATCTTCTTAGGTAGCTTTCCACATTTGAGGGCGCTTTACGTTGCTTTTCTGACATAATAGACATATAATAAAGATTTAAATAAAACACCCCACCGAGATTTTAACTTTACAGTAATGCCATAAAAACGAACATTCCAAATAAATAGGCTGAAAAATCAACTATGCTAGTACGAAGCGGAACTCACTTTTCTGTTTAAAGTATGGGCTATAGTTCCCTCACAGCTGCCAGGTTGGGGAAACTCATTAAGCTTCAAGTCATTAGATACACTGAGTGGTTATAGATGAGCTAGTCAGTCAGCAGGGGGAAAGCCAGATGGATCGCACTGACCTTAACAGTGTGTTAGAGGACATGTTTTGTACTAGCTCTCTAAATATCGGAAAAGTTAAAGGATGTTCATACAACATACAAATCTTTAATTAAAAGCATCTTACGTTTCTTTTAGGTTTTCTGATGAATGAGTTCAAGCAAATACATTTTCACTCAAATAGAGGTCGAGAGGCTTTGGGCATGGCAAATAAAAAAAAAACATTTCTTGACTTTTAACCCCACTGAATGAATAATTTGAGTGAGTGAAAAAGTGTTTGGTTGACATCATTCATTGAATTAACCAACACACAGTACAAAGGTCCATGGAGCACAGTGCAGGTCTGCGGAAGAGGAGGGTAGATTTATGTTCAAATTTTGTTTATTACATGTTAAACATGTTTATTAGTCAAGAAACAATTTGTTTAAAAAAACACAACCAGTTAATATGTATTGTTTACATTAGATAAATATGTAAAATGATCAGTTAGTCTAATCTGTAAGAACACTGGAGTATCCACCAAGCCCACGGAGAACATGCGAACTCCACGCACACAGACCTGAAGCGGGTATCAAACCCTCACCCACACAGGTGCAAGGCCACAATGCTAACCACCACGCCATCTGGCTGCTACAGATTGATTTAAAACATTAGCGAACAGGGTTTAAACAAAGATCACAATGTTATCCAGCAGACTTTATACACAGCAGTCGACTACAGTATATGCATAATCTCTCTCTGTATCTGACTTTTCCAGATGTCATTAGTTGTAAAAACATAAGATTCCAAAAAAATATCTATGCTTCAATCTATCCAAATATTAAATCTCTTTTTCAGTTGCACCTTTTGGTCGTCACACACGATCCTGTATCCAAAGAGGTCTTTGAAAAGACTTCCTTAAACCTAAAAAAAAAATATATATATATATATATATATACTTTTGGAACTGGCTGACCTGGGCATCACATATTGTTCTGTCGCTTAACGTCATATGAAAATGCATATTATGCAAAACCCTTGCCGTTGCTTTTTATTTCTTGGAATGCAATAATAAATGCTGTAAGTTAAAAAAACTAGTTCAACCTGTTCACATTAACGATGTATTGTACTCAAATGTAAATCACAATCAAACAACAACATGAAATAACCCATCTATAATTAAATATGTACTGTTCCTACTTCCTCCTCCTACATCTTTCGCTATTCTTGGAAGGTTCATCTGTTCATTTAGATTGTAAAGTCTACATTTACAAATCAGTTTATCGCTGGTCTGACTATCTGTTGCACCACTCAGGAGACTCTGACTTAAAATATAATACGGAAATTAAGTGAGGGTGTGTGTTTTTTTTTGTTTTGTTTTTTTTTTAACTGGTCTTTTAAAGTTGATACAAACACACAGTCCTTGTTAAAATAAAGTATTGCTCTTAGGTGTGTAATAATTTGCATTTATTTTAATTTCATTTAACCATCTAAATATTTTTTTAAAGTCTAATGAATGAGACCCCCCCCCCACCCCCTGACCCATCCCCCCCCCTCCCCCCCCACACACACACAAAAAAAGCCCTCATTCTGACTCTACACCCTTTAATACAGGATAGTCAGGGCAACTACGTTCATAAACATCATATCATTATTTTTATTTATAGCAAATATATCCTACAAACTACAGCTAGCATGTTAATTCAGTAATTCAATTCGGCTACATTGGTTTAAATTGGATACTGTTGTGTATATATGGATATATGATGATAGAGACACAGAAATCAGAAAGAGTCTGTTTATAATAAGATGAGTTGCTCTTTGCATTGTTTACTCAGGAGGCGGTGTTTATTGGTAACGGAGAGGAGTACATATGGAAACCTCCTGAAGATGATGACATCATGTTCCAGCCAAGGCACATAGGCCCTCTGAGCCCCCACATGGGAGAAAACATGGCAGCCGGGGTATGTCCTTTTCAATATAAATGGTTATCAAGGTTTAATAACTTTCACCTAGTTTCTAGTCTATAAGTAGCCGTGTAAATGTTGAGGTGTACATTAGCAAAAGCCAGGGGTGATTCTAGGATCCGACACTTATGCCAAATTAAATACCTTACTATTAATAATAATGATCATTTTATTATTAATATGATTTTATTTTCTAATATATTGTAAATAAACAAATATATTAATATTTTCATTAATGCCAATATTAATATTACTGCTAAATAACATTAATTCATGAGTAATATTTTTAAAGAAAATGTCTCTACATAAGACCTATTGAGAAGACATTCTTGGCTTTTGTCTAGCAGGGTTTGGTAATGAGATACTCACGTTAAGGATGGCTTATATTAAGACGCATGTATAAAGGCAAGAAGATGTGACTGTGTTAAACTACCATTATCGACAAAATAACAAAAGCTTGCAAACCAGACAGACACTTGCAAATCATACAATGTAGGCATGACAGGCGTTAAGGTACAGTATAAAGCACTAGCTAGCGTTAAAGTGCACCATCACTGTAAAAGCAGATTTGAACCAGTGCAGGAGCAGTTTTAATTTATCTGTGCTTTCAATATGTACGTAACGAAGTTAAACTGTCATGCAATTTCTCTCCAGACATCAGCGGAACAACTACCAGAACCAGAGCGGTTGAAAAAAACTCTCAAAGCTTCTCATGTGAACCGTTCAATAACTACTTTTCCTTCCACATTTCTTTCAACTGGACTATGAACGTTATGTAAACTATGCTGCTACTGTATACTGGACATTAAACCAGTAGCTAAAGCTGAAAGTGTTGGTCACATCCAAGGGCATTTCTAGCTATTGAAAAAAATCATGAGCCAAGTCAAGTCTCGCCTATTTTTTTCTTTTTGCTTATTTTTTTCTTTTTTTGAAGGAGCCTTAGTATCAGTAGATTGGGAAGGTTATATCTACCATTATTATTAATAAATACCCCCTCCTTTCCCTCTGACACACACACACACACACACACACACATTTAAAGATTATTATACTATGTATCTTATCTATACTATGTATTTACAATCGGTTTGTGCCCTACTAATCTTTTCTTCTTCTTACATTTCTTGCATTTCCTCTCACTCTTTGTCCTCTTACAATTTTTGTTGACTCTGGTGAAAGAAAAGAACCAACAATATTATTTTAGTTAGCATTCACACAGGCATACATGCGCAAGCACATACTGTAGACACAAACACGTCATAGAGTTTGAGATTTAGAGAAAGAGAGAGAGAGAGAGAGAGATTGCACTATCCCAGTTTATAACAAGATGGCACAGTTTATCCACTGCAATTGCGTTAACTTCTGAATCTGTCCTTTTCCTTCTTCTGTCCCTATATTGCTGTTTTTGTTCTTTTGTTGAAAATTAGCCAATACACTCATGCCAGAAAAGCTTATTTGAACTAAACTAATGGGGCGACAGAATCCTATCTTGACTAGCCAGTCTCTGTACCTTCAGAGCTAGATTTGACTTGCTGTCTGTTTGAGGCTTTTCTATGAACCACCTTCACCTCAAGGCAAAAATGTTTGGACTAGCCTTAAAATAGTTAGGGCTAAACAGTAACTGATTTGAAATAATGATACCACTGGTCATATTTTTACATATTTTTGTCATATATTTTTAAATAAACAATTTTACAAACTAATTATTATTATTATTATTATTATTATTATTATTATATCTGTAGGGGTGCTAAGATTCCATTTAGTCCCTAAAAAGGGTTTAAAATCACCTACATGAAAAGCCAAGGTATTTTTTTGCTTTACCTTTTGTGACTCGTTGTTACTGTGTTGTTCTTCAGATCTCAGATATGTACTCTAAAGTCTGCAAACCAGGCAAAAAGAAGAGAGGCATGCCTGGCTCTCCCACAGGTCCTAGGGATATTGGTGGCTATAGGACCTTGGCTCGAGGTGAACGTGATGGTGGCTTTAATGTGGTGGTGAAGCCACAGACATGGGCACCGCAGGAGGCAAAAGCTTCAAGGATGCCCCCTGGCTCAATGGAAGAGCACTGCTATGAAGCCATTGGTGCAGAGGAGAGTGAAATGTCCTATGAAGCTGCAGAGGTTGGAGGAGGAGGTGGAGGAGGAGGAGGATGGAAACGAGAAAGGCCTCCACCCAATGCCAGTGCCACCCTCCGGCCCAAAAAGAGGAAGCCACAGCAGCCACAACACCAGCCACCTCCACCACCTCCTCCTCCCCAGCATACACCCAAGATGCAGCACCTGCCAGCCAAAGCACTTTTGCTGCCAGGCGAGAATCTCTATGAGAGCATCCCTGACCTGAAGCAGGGCTCAACCACATCGAGTACCACCACCATCTTCACTTTTAATGACGGAATGGAAATGTATGTCACTGGCCTGTAAGGGCTCAAACTTAAATCTTAAATGGAAAGACCCCCATCCTATAGCTGAGTGGGAAAGAGACTTGACAAGGCAACAACTCTTTCTGCACTCATTCACACATCATGTTTACATTTCAGCTCTATGGTTCTTAAGTAGCCCCACACATTGCCTTAGAGAAGACGTCTGGAAAGGGGGGGTTTATCATACAGAAGATATTGTGCTAACGTTTTCAGTGGGGATGCTATTGCATCATACATCAGTTTGGTAAACCCACATGGCACTACCACTTCATGTCTAACATGGTGTATCAGTATTAATTGCCTATGGAATTAAATATGAAAATGTGGTGGGGAAAAAAGTGATAACACAAAGGTAAAAACTTCTCACATAATCACATATCTTTCAGGAGTAGCAGACATCAGAATTAACAAATTACTGTACCAACATATCACTACATAGGGAAAGCCTGTTTAAGGTATACTCCAGAATCCTTTTTTTTTTTTTTTTTGACAGTACACTCACTTGTGCATTAGTTTCTGTGTACGTTTCCATCGGAATTGCGGGTTTCTTTTGTTTTAATTTTATGTTCATTCCAAAGGAAAGGACAAAATGAGCACAACTCTACTGAGCAGAAAGAATACAAAAATGGCACAGAGTATTTATACTCAATGTTTTAGAGTTCTATTGACAGAGAAAAATAATGCAGTGGGAAACAAGTCCCTTATTTTAGTGACAAACCAATAGCAAAAATATAACTAATAATAAAGGTCTGGCTAAGGCCACTATTGTTAGACCTTGTAGCTTGACAGTGAACATAGGCCTTTATCTAAATTCTTTACAAATACATCCACAAGCTTTGGGAAAATATGTGGCATTATTTTTCTAGTGATAAAGCCTCTATTTCTGTAATGGAATTCTATGGGAAATAAATATAAAATATAGATATAAAGACAGTATTCCCATTGACTGAATCACACAATATCTGTATATTGGTCTGCATATTCAAAAGCACATAATCATAAATTGCAAATTTCCTCCTCCTCCTCCTCCAGCACTTGTAGACTCCTTCTGAGAGACCAGTTCAAAAATGAGAGCTAAAAATAGTTACATGATAATTACAGTAGCAATTTAAAAAAAAGACCCTAAACAGAATTTGTAAACGCTCAGGGAAAGTGGAAAAATATATAAACGTAATTAAATTAGTTGCACATGGAACTGTTTTCCTCTAAGTGAAACAAAAAGAGTATAGAGCAGTTTAGGCATCGGACCTTGCCCTTCAGAATGTTTTTTAGGTTTTTGTTTTCATAGTATTCTTCTTCTTCTTCTTATTATTATTATTATTTATTTATTTATTTTTAGCTCATAGCATAAACACCTAAATGGCTGTGTATGAAGTCACCACTGCCGTACAAATACAGTACAATAATGTTTTACGTTGTTAATACTGTTAATGCACTTTGCCTGATTAAAAAAAAAAAAAAAAAAGATGCATGTATTAAAAAAAAAATCATACAAATGAGAAAAGGTGATAAAAAAAACAAGTTATCTGGTGTCTGAGAATGGTTTATTTCTTGCTGTTGTCGGTTGCTTATTTGATTTAATTGCCTTTTCCTCTGCTGAAGAGAGAGCACAATGTTTTGCTTCAGGACTGATAACTCAAGGTGAACTTTGTCTACATCTGACATTACACAACTGGAAGCAGAATGTGACTGGTCATAGTAAATAAATCATAGACAATTCTGCTCATTTTTCCAAGTGAACACCAATCAGGATTTCACTCTACCTTCCTACAGCACATTAATCAGCTGTATAATAATTGGGAATACTATAATAAAATATTCTATTAATGCTATTCAAATGATGGTAACCAGTGTGAGTGTAGTTCGTTACAGTGGTTTTTCTGTTAATGCAGACAACATTATCTGTGACATTGCTCCAGAAATGAGGAAAAAATAAAAAAGTGAGAATTTTATATTAGTGTTAAAAGAGGCTTGAACCCATGGAGAAAGACTATATAGTCTGTGAGTGTGGCACACAGTCACTGTCATTTATGTTGGAACAATGTTGTAAATATTTTACAAAGAAATGAAGAAAAGAAATGAACAGGAGGAACAAGGTGAAGTTGCTGTAGGTGTATTTGAACACGTGTTTCTTTTTGTTTGTTTTTTTTTTCTTCTTTTTTTCTTTTGGAATGTTTTCTCTGGTGAAAAGTTTTGCTCAGCAGTATCTCTGTGGGTTTTGATGTGTTTTTTTTTCTTTCTTCCTTTTCCCGTGCCATTTTGAGCTATAATGTGTATTTCAAAGATCAACCGAGTATTAGTGTGGCAGCTGATGTTGTGTGTTTGCTTATCAAACGACAGGGTTGTGTGTTCCAGCCGTGTAAGTACTCATGTGCAAAAGATTGTAATGTTTTTATAACAAAATTACTATTCATAAAAAATGTCAACAAGTTTATACTTTTCTAATAAAGTAGCACCTAAAAAACCTGACTTGGATTTACATAATATATTTGGTAAAAATGCAAGAAGCTCGGTAGTCTATCACCATTTTCTATAAAAATGACAAAAAATGTTTAGCCCCAAATTTTGCCTAAACCTAGGTTAAAGGAAAACTAAATTCAAGGTACATACCATGTACAGACCATGTATCGTGTGTTACAGTATAATCGTAGATCTGAAGTTCATTTTGAAATAATAGTTAGAGAAAGAATTGTTCCTGCTTTTATTAACCTTTTTTTTTTTACACTTATTCAGTATTAAGCAAGGTAGCCTTCTACAAGTTTTTCATTATACTTAATACAATTTTCCCATCTGGCCACAGGTGCACTCAAACTGAAGCCCTAAATAGGGCAATTGTAATTAGGTAGAGGTATCAAGTAGAGGCATGAAAATGTATGTATAACAAAAAATGTGATTAATGTACAGTAAGATGTATGCAAACATTTGTTTTTCAGCTGCACAGTATATCATCTTATCCAAACATTAATTAACTACACTCCCTGGCTAAAAAGATGTGCTTTTTCAAAAGGGAAAAATTATTATTGCCGTTATTATTATTATTATTATTATTTTGGCCATGCAGTGTATAATGCTTGAATACATCTTGGCAAGGTGTCTCTGAATTATATATATATATATATATATAGTCAATCAGTCTTTGCTATTACACAAAAGCAGTGCAGTATGTATCTAACCATGCTCTTACTGTACATGAAATGTATTTCTAAATTCCAATATTGTCAATAATGAAATTTAACATCTCAGGAAAAATAATGTACTTTGGCAGAACTCAAAATCTGCTTCCGATTTTTTTTTAACCATGTTGAGTAATGAACACTTGGGCAAATGGAGAATCTGATTAGAAATCTTTGTTTACAGTTAAACCAGGAAAAATGCCATGTTTCCCCTCCATTTCTGATAGGTTCCTATGACAACAGATGTTCCTCATGCTGTGATAGGATTGTTTTTTTCTCCTATACCAAGACAAAATTTTTAATTATTTTTGGTTGGGGAACAGCCCATATTAATGCCTGATTGCAAACATAATTGAGCATTTGATTTTATCCTATTAATATTAGTCTATAATGTAGCATTACAGTTATGTGTACTGTATGTGTGTTAATATGTCGTTCATGGAACATGTTTGTTTGTGTGGTTGTGTGTCTGCCTCATATGCCTCTATCTGACTTGTTTTGATAAAAAAAAAAAAAAAAATAGGTCATCCTTAAAACATGTGCAGTCTACATGGCAACCATCTGCTGATTTTTTATTGGCTGATCTGTCTCCATGGTAACTGGTTAACCTTGAGGCTACAGTCTCAGACCGGTTTGTTGTCTGGGAGAATCCAGCATGCAGGAGAGCCTCTCTTAGCCCAGATGTCATGCACGCCAGGCACATCGGGTAGACAGAGTGCAAGTCTGGCAAAGGCAGCTCTCCTAAAACATTAATGCTGTGATAGTGGAGGCCTGGTAGAATCATGGCACTGCCACATTTAAACTGCCTCACAGAAATGCTGTCTACAGCACCACTGTCCCTACCTTTGTAATCCTGTAGGCTTTTCAAGGCTTCAGTGATGCACATGTGCAATCAAGTTTTATGGTAGTAAAATATTTTTAAACAATGTTTCCTTATTTTCTCTTTACTGCACATTAACAATAACATATTTAATTTATTTATCACAAGTCATTATATTCTGTGTTTGTAAAGCTCTAAGGATTGCATGTGTTTGTTGAAGAATTATTTTATAATGAGGAAGTAATGTGAGCCACCCACTTGACGCATACATGGGACAAAGAATACGCTTGAATATACGCTTGCATTGTCAAGTGAAGTATACAACAACCTTATAATACAGATACAGCTATTGATTTTGGAATGAATAATCACAATTTAGCCAATGGAATAATACATCAATCAGCCACAAGACTAACACCATGAGGTGAATCGCATAACAAGTTATCATGGTCACCCATGTCTCATTTATGCATTTGGGAACTAAAGGCTAGCTCATCAGATTCAATGAAAATCCAATGTAGCACAAATTGCTCGAAAAAGTTACTGATTGCCATGATAGAAAGGTATCAGAACAACCAGTGCCTCACAGCCTGCCGCATATGGGGCTTAGCAGGCAAAGAGTTCAAGGTTGTTGATTCCCAAGATCGCTATTTTGGTCAAGCCTTTGCCCCACCCCGCAACCCACAGCACCCAAAGGATCCACTTCTATCGTTCTGGTGACAGTCACCACATCGCATCGCTAGAGGACTGATTGGTGTATTGCTTATTGTCATCGCTAATCATTGTCAATATACCAATATATCAAAAATATTTTAAATGTAACAAATATAAAAGTTCTTATTAATTAAGTAATTCATTCATTTGTTCATTCATTCATGGAGTTGTAACCATTTCAGTAACCTCTTTATCCCAGTGAGGTTTATGTCCCAGTGAGGTCTGATGCCAATCCTGGGAACGCTGGGATCTCAGGCCATCATGCAGACACACAAACACTCATTCACAGCTATGGACAATTTAACATAGCCTATCTTATATGTGAGTGAATAGTGAGGGGAAACTGAAAAACCTGAAGAATTAATGTTTTGAAAACATGTTTCAAAAACGTATACCATCTAGACATCATCCAGCAAGGAATGATTTGGGATTTAAAGGGTTAATCCTGTTGGTTGTTTAATGTTGCATGGATTCATAGTTAATTTCTGTGGCAATATTTTTAGTACACAGATACGTGCCTAATGTTGAACCATTAGAGAAGTCTAAATGAGTCATGTTTTTAACCATCATCTTCATATCTGTTCTCCCTCTAAGGAAAACTGTGTTCATCAGAGGAACCAGTGAAACTGCAATTGTGTACTTTATAATTGCTATATATATCTTTAAACCTTGTTTCCAAGATATTCCTCATCCACACACTGCTCATATTGGCTGATATCCTCATTGATGCCTCTCTGAGTTGTCGTCTTCTGACTTTAATTCATGCTGTTCCCAGAAGAAATAATATCAACCGCATTATTTTCCAATCAACGTTGAGCTACAAAGAGATTTCAGTTGTTCTTTGGGGTTATTTTAGTTTTACAGCCAGGGATGACAGGTAGCTTCTATTTAACTTCTACCTCTACCTTTCAGCATCTCTTTCTCCACCTCATCTTTCATATTAGGCTGGCATTTTTTTTGGTTTAAGTTTTGATAATGCACAGGACCCCAGGTGCACTCATGTGAGTTTTTAATATTATTTAGTTGTCATATTATTAGATTTTTTAAGATTTTGGCCAATATACCCTGGCTTCATAAACTATACGGCCAAAAGTATGTGTACACCTGACTACACACAATTGTGTGTAGGATCTCCCCAAACTGTACACCAAAGTTGTATGCATACAAGGGAAGACAGTAGGACATGGTTTGCTAAAGGGTACTTAGCAAGGTGGAAGTACACAAGTGCCCTGCGCAGAGGCCTGATCTCAACCCCACTGAACACCTCTGAGATGAACTGGAACACTGAGTGTGCATCACGCCTGATCACTTGACAATCATTTCCTGATCTCACAATTGTTTTTTTGGTTTAATGAGCACAGCTCCCCACCACCATGTTTCCGAAAGTGGAAAGCTGTCCCAAAAGAGTGGAAGTTAATAAAACACCAGAGTCAGACGAGCTCGAGTGTTAATGCTTCTGGAATGGGCACATATGGGCATGATAACTAGGTGTATGTATAATTTTGCTAAGGGGTGGCAAAAAAAAAAAAAAAAATTTTTTTTGCATTATGTTACGTTCATTCTATGTGATCTTACCTGTGCTTAGAAAGTAATTTGCTAAATATTGTATTAAAAAAAAAAATTTGCACATCATGCATATTATACTGTATAAAATGTCTGTATCTCATCATGATCATCATAGTAAATATGATTTTTAATGGTTGCCACAGATCTACTATAATGCCATGGTAAAGGATTCCAACAATCATTAAGAACACCACACAACACACGCACACGCGCACACACACACACGCACACCCCATGGTGAAGGTTTTTGTGATTGCTCTTGTGATCAGTTTATATAGAAACAGCAGGATAGATTAACTTGCACCACAGAAGCTTTATTGTTTGTCATTACCTTCTTTTACTTCAAGTGAGCTGCTTAATAACTTGTTAAGATAAAGAGAGATACATACTACCACCTAGTGGTAATAATCCTCATGACACATCTTTAGAGCACAAACACACTAACATTAGACCACTGTTTTATTAAAGTGCGTTCTTCTTAAAGGAGGCAGTTTTTATATGTGTTTGTGTGAGAGAGAGAAATTATATTCTAATAATTGAAGCACCCCCCGCTCCAAAAAACGAGAATAAATGAATAAATAAATAAAATAAAGCAGATCAAAGCACATCACAAAAAAAATAACATATTGTCTTAAAACTGAAATAATATAGTCAATGTTTATTTAACCACTTTTTCAAATATTTTTAAGGTTTTCTGCCAGTACTGGATTTGAACTCATAATCTTTCAAAAAGGCAATCAGGCAACCCCATATTCCAAAATGTAAAAATCAATAAGAAATGAGTTATCGCCGTCAACAATCCGTAATGGAAAAACCTAATTTATTGCTAAATATATAGATAGACATGGACAGTTTTCTGTTTAAAGCTTTTGTAAATGATTATATATGGTTTAACTCACTGATGTTTTTACACATGGCATTAAGTCTACAGAGGTCTATCAGGCCTGTTCATTCATGGATCACTCAATCGAAGCTTATATACTGGAAGACATTTCTCGTCTGACTGAATAAAGAATCTACCATATTCCTTTAACTAACTCTGGCTCTGACTAAGCACTAAATCTGCCATTATTCCAAACTGCATTTACCCATTTGATTACAACCTGTATATAAATTACCTGGGTCAGTTTAAAAACATCTTACATTTCCATCCTGAATTGCTTAAACTGACCCTGCCAATTTACAGGAATGGTATAGACAAAGTGGTTAGATAGTATTTGAAATAATGCCAAACTCAGTGACAAAAGAATCTTAATAAAAAAATTGTGCTTGAGGTTTTCTTTATAATTTTTAATGTTCCAAAGTACAATCCCACAGAATTGCATCCCTTTTACTGATTAGGTTTTTTAAAATAATAATAATTATTATTTATTAGCCTGTAAGAGATATGTGTGATATGTATGTATGTATGTATGTATGTATGTATGTATGTATGTATGTATGTATGTATGTATGTATGTATGTATGTATTATTATTATTATTATTATTGTTGTTGTTGTTGTTATAATAATAATAATACACTAATAATAATAATAATAATGTAACCCCAACCCCAATTGCAGTCAGACTTTGTGCTCACAGATACATAGAAGAATCTGTTTTTTTGTTTTAATTTATGGAGGAAAGAGTAACACTGAGTAGTGTTATAGTGATTATTTTTTTCATTCTTGTTACTAATAATATATAAAATACTATATTTATTTATATTTAATTTATATTTTATATAATAATGTAAAAATATTTTTAAAAATTAGTACAGTGGAACCTTGGATTGCGAGTAATGTGGTTGACGAGTGTTCCGCAAGACAAGCAAATATTTTTAAATAAATTTTGATTTTAAAAACGAGTAAGTGTTGGTTTTCGAGTGCCGAGTATCATGTATCACACATGGGCCTCTTATTTTGACACCAAGCGGCACTCTTGCGCTGCACACACTTATTTCTACTGTGCAAACTTCAAAATGTTTATATCCCTGCCCAGTTATAAACACAACTTTTATTTCTACTGTTTATTTTCTACTGGCCATAGTAAACAGAAGTTGCCAAAAATACTGAGACAAAAGAGAAATTCAATATTTTAATGACTTTATCAATTTTTCAACATAAGAAAAATGCAATGAAAATGTTACACAACAAATAAAAATTTAGAGGATTGGAATTTGGAAAACCATGCTGGATCCAGCTAGGAATAGCATCATAAAGATGCCTGCAGTACTCTGGTGTCTCTTGCTCAAACCATGAATGCTTGATTGTTTACTGACCACAAAACAACAGATCATAAACAGAACATATAGAGAATTGTGCCACAAACGTTCACAGTAGCTTGTGAGTCCTATTTCTCCTGATAAGCAACATTAACAGCAAGTAGAGTTTTTTTGTGGCACTGTGGTTTCATGCCAAAGTTATGCATAAGAAAATGTGCCAGAGGGTCTCTTTGAGGGTCACATTGTGCAAGGTTGAGAGCCCAAGATAAGATGTGCTATTATCACTTCCTACACCTGATTGAGATATGGTATCTTTAAAACTGTAGGTTGTCACTCAGTTACTGTAATGAATTTTGGTTGTGGGACTTTTCCACACAAGCACGTTGCTTCTCTCTGTGTTTCTCCTGCATGTTTGTTGGAACTGTAATAAATATATTTTTAATGGGCCGCATCATCCTCTGCCCTGTTGCAGAGTTCCCATATGCTCTTTTTGGCATTTCATTAAGGAGTGCATGCGAGATAAAGATGTCATGAAAGATGCCAAAACCAAAAATGATACGTGCGACTAATGTAAATAAAATGTATTGGTTTACCTCTTATGACTTGCTGTTATTTATGTACAAATACTACAAATAGTACAAGATCTCTCTTCCAATGACAGTCATTCCTGAATTACTCTTTTTTTAGCTTGTAGAAGATGGCCTTGAACTGAAAAAAAGGAGTCATCAGTGATCTTTGTGTTGTCAATCACATGAACGTTTGGGCAATATTTCTTTAAAGTGAGTTTCACACATTGCATGAAATTCTTTTATTGTATACATTACTGTCAACTGTTTTCTTACCACATCTGGGTACAGCTCTGTTTCAAGAAGACACATTTCCTTAACAGTACAATACAATAAAATGATTTCTGTCAAGCGCTCAGGACATGTGCCCTCTTGAAACAGAACTGTACCCAGATGTGCTAAGAGGGAAATCATCATCACTGATAACACAGTTCTTGTCATAATCGGTTATGTTATGTTCAAAATATGCATTCAACTGCTGGGCTGGCAATGGCCTGTGCCTTATACACCATATCTGACCCACTGCTATCACATTGAGTGAGAACTGAATTTTTCTCATTTGCTACGTTGCATGCCTTGTCTGGGGTGTTATCTAGATACTACATATCCAGAGCTTGACTTTAATTGAAACTAAAAGTTGAAATTTTGATTGATTAACTGTGTATGTGTGTATGTATGTGTATGTTTGCCAGGGTCAATCCAGAATGGTCACTAAAAATAAAAACAAACATGAGTATTTGGATTATGCTTGTAACAAAAAAATGTGTGATGTTATCAAAATGCATAAGACCCCCTACTTACCACTTACACTGAATTAATTAGCTTGCCTCCTTAGATATATTCATTATTTTATTAAACAGTTTAGGGCGGAATAGTGGTGTAGTGGTTAGCACTGCAGCTTCGGACTTCCAGGATTCAGTTCCCACCTCCGTTCTGTGTACCTGGAGTCTGCATGTTCTTCTGGTGCTTGATGGGTTTCCTCTGGAAAGCATTAAATTCTCGGGCACTACACTTCTATGTTATTCTTAGTGTGGAATAGAAATCCTGGCAAAAGCTACTGACGAAGTACACTCTAATCATCATCATGGCTGCAGATCACGTAAACATGATGCTATTCATTAGGAGCCCATGGCCCTTAGGATGAACCAGTTGGCGAAAGAGTGGCATACAAAGATGCTGTTACCAAGGAAACAAAGTGAGGAACAGGCGAAAACCACAAGAACACAAACCAAGAAGTCAGGAGACCCCTGTTTCCATGGAGACTGAGTCATGACAACAGACAAAGAGGATGGAAGAGGTGTGAGCAATGAAATGAAATCTGAGAAAGAAAGAAAAACACCTTTTCTTCAGGTTTATTTGATCACATACAAAGAGACAAATGAGAAACGTCTCGTTGAAAGAGTGAGCATTGTCATATAATGTGTGTCTGTACAATGAAGCTAGCGTAAAGCTGGAATAATACAGATATTTATGAACAAAGTGTCAGGAAGTACAGGTAGGGACTGAGAAAATCATAAACATATAATAAAAAGAGAAACCATACTGTAGGTTATATACTAGAACTCCAGTATGGGTGTATCAGATGAAGCAACAATGGAGATATTGATATTGATATTGTAGGCAGATATTTAATAATATAAGAAGTGTACAATTATAACTCATCTTTTTTTTCCATTTCCAGCAAACAACATGAATAAATGCAGCAAAATTATAAGTTGCTAAAATTAATACTTTTACTGCAGAGGTTGCTATTTAATGTCACAATGGGAAACTATGCCAAAGGGGTATTAAGCTACTTTGAATTTTCTTTTACCAATTCATACTCAAACTCACTGTATACAGCAAGACAAGGGTGTAAGTGAGTCAGTCTTGTTGACCAGAAAGTAAACATGTACATATTGTACTTTGCTTTTATAACATCTACTGTACACTGTATAATGAAAGTTAAATGATAAGCCATTATAAAAACTGTATGATCTAATGATGGATTTACCAGCAGTGTGCTGTAACACACTCTGTGTCACTCACTCATTCTCTGTGTGGGGTCACAGGAGGCCTGGAGGATATCCCAGGGACTTGGGGCACGAGTTGGGATACACACTGGGCAGGGTGTATCCCAACACACACGCACGCACGCACACACGCACGCACGCGCACACACACGCACACACACGCGCACACACACACACACACACACACACACACACACATTAGGTAATTTGAAATGCCAGTTGGCCTAATCTGGATGTCTTTGGACTGTGGGAGGAAACCCAGCATACACGAGGAGAATCAAGGCAGGACTCAAAGCCACAGTGCTGACTACTACACTACCATGCTACTACACTATGTCTTACAAAGAAATGAGACACTGTGGCCATGACTGTCACATATTTTAACAGAGAAATAAAAGGAAATAAGTTTGAAAAATAAAATGTATTACTTACATTTAGGCATTTAACAGACGCTCTTATCCAGAGCAACTTACAAAAGTGCTTTGCAGTTTCCGTCACTGGATAGATCCTTACACTAGGTTACCATCAGTCAACTCTGCTGGGTTTTAAAAGGGGTGGGGGGGGGCTGGGAGATTAGCTCAAGTACTGAAGAAGCGGATACGTCTTAAGTATCTTATTATTAGTATTAGTATTTTAAAGACAAATAAAAGCATAGCAAATATAAAGCCTTTTTTTTAATATGAGGAACACACTAAATTAAACTTGTAATATAAAAATCACTGCAACTGATGCAGTCTTCAGCTTTGGCCCTAAGGAGAGAAGCTTAAAGATCTGATGCTGTGGCAGCATTACAGACAGGATCACAGACCCACGGCCATTCCCTGTCTCCACATCTATAGATACTGAATAGGATTAAAAAAACAACAAAAAAAAAAACAAGGTGCTTTCTTTCCATCTTTGTCATGTAGCTCTCAGTATGCTTAGTGTCTAGTACAAAACATTTGTTAGCAAATTTTTGAATGAAATAGAGTAAAAGGCTAGTAAATATTACCATAAAGCCAACTGTCATACATTTCCAGTACTGTATTTTGGATTAATTAAAATCCAGATGAATGCGGATTGAACAAAAACATTTTGATACGACAGAGGGCGCTGTTTCTGCATGCAATGAGTTATTTATTTATTATTATTTTTTAAATTAAAATGAAATATCTTTGAACAGTCTGCACAAGATGCACCTGTGCCAGCTAGCTGTGAAAATGCTGAATGATCAAATCAACGTCTGTTTTCTCTGCTTTGCTCTGCTCTGATCTTTCAGCAGAAGTACCACATCTGTCAGTCTCGTGGTAGAGCTGGGTTTACATATCATGTGCTCGTCTCTTCATTTGCAAGAACCAAAGCTCGTGTGAAGATGATCATACTGGAAACAAAGAGTAGTAGATACTTCATCATTTCTGACATCTGCCTTTAGTCATTGTTTTATATAATTTTAGTGTCTTACAACTTGTCTAATTAGGATAGGCGTTTCCGGAAATCAGTTATTGCATCAGATATGTGTTTATCATCATTGGGTAAATAGAATGTTTTCCATCACAGTGCCTAAGAAACAGGGGAGGTGGCAATAGCCTTGCTTCTGCCGATAATGAAGCGCAACAGCTCTTGCACAACTCTTTTTACCGTTACTTCTCTCATTAATCATCATATTCCGGTTATCCATCACCAACCCAATAACATTGCACTGGTTTATTGGATTCCTCTGTAATCAGCTCCTTTTTCATGGAACCTGATACTCCACCTTCTTCGCTTAATCCTTCTGCCTCATTTCTATTTCTCTTTTTTCAACTGACTTTCAACAACTGCCCTCCAGTGCACATTTTGTAACTGGTCTTTAGCTGACTTTCAGCTCTAGACATCAACCGTACTGGTCTCACTTTTCAGATAATTGCATGATTCAACCACTAATCCTGCCCTCTTTTCACTTTCTTCATCCACTGACCACCCCTGCCCTTGTTCTTCCGAACCAAAAAAATCTCCCCTCTCTGCTTTTTGCCTGTCAGACATGCTATGCAACTGGAAAAAAATTATGTACGGCTGAGAGAAAGTGGAGGAAATCACTTGATACCGATGTCTCATACTGCCTTATTCTGTCAGAGGTCTTCTCTAATGTGACTTATTAAAACCACATTCCACAAGGGAAAGCTGAAAGCTTCAGAAATACAGTTTGCAAGCTCCAGAACACCTTCACTTTTCCTAACTAGACAATCACTAGAAACTACTGCCATCACTTCTACACTTTCTAACAGTGAATGTACTAAAATAAGTTGTTTCTATTCCTTACAACCAACAGTACCGCCAGACCTCTGGGATCTACTGTAATAAGTTAAAATTAAATGATAAATATATCATAGAAATAGTCCTCCTAGCAAATCAGTCCTCATCGTCTTGACCGTCCTCAGTGGACCTCAACTCAGTCTGGGAAATAGTTTTGTAGCACAATAAATACAAAGGACTTAACACTAGAGAACCAGATTAAAGTTTGGGAAAAACAACAAAAAAGTGTACCCAGTCTATCGACAGATAAGACAAAGATCAACGTATAAGAACGAAGGGATGGGAAATATGTAAAGATGGGAGGAAATTGTTCATGATCTGAGATCTAACACTCCAACATGGTGGAAGTAGTGTTTTTTTTTTTTTTTGGAAGTAGCGTTATGGCATGATAATATAATGTCTGTCAGTGTCCTGGTATTTATTGATAATGTGACTGATGACTGCTCTTGAGCAGGATAAATTCTAGAGTGTATAGAGCTACATTATCTGCTCAGATTCAGCCAAATGCTTAAAAACCCATTGGATTGTCCTTTACAGTACACATTGCTAAATGACCTGAAGAATATTTTGAAAGCAACCCAAAATCCGATTGTCCAACTGTGCATGCATTTCGCTTGCTGAAGCCAAACTGAAGCACACAACCTAAAAACAAACTGTAACTGAGGACAGCTGCAGTAAATGCCTGGCAGAGAATCAGCAGGGGGAAAAAAATCCAGCATCTGTTAATATTTGTGGCTTTCAGGCATAAATGGAAGATGTTAAATTCCTCATCATGAAGCTATATGTCTGCAGTTTGAATTATTTAATTGCATTATTTAAATACTTTTGAAAATGTCAAGATATTTATGAATCTGACGATATGGTCTTCATTTACAGTAGTGCTCCAGAAATTATGGACTTGACTGTAACATACCCGG
This sequence comes from Clarias magur, assembly GCA_013621035.1. Classification (NCBI taxonomy): domain Eukaryota; kingdom Metazoa; phylum Chordata; class Actinopteri; order Siluriformes; family Clariidae; genus Clarias; species Clarias magur. The sequence goes on from QNUK01000715.1 coordinate 286,336, forward strand.
TTTGTCAAAGCTACGTAACGGTATCATTATACTGATAATGACATGATCAGGAAGAAGCATGGCGTCATAGAAAGAAATTTGGAGTGGATACTACTACAGTTAAGGCAGTTTTTTAATAGATATTCAGGCAGACAAATCAAACAGTGTTTAAAACTTGTGATCTTGCAAACAGTCAAAAGGGCAGCCAAACTGCAAACATCAATCGAGGTGCAAAGACAGCAATCATAAACAGGATGAGAAATGTTAAAAGAACAAAACAAACAAATATCTTTGTTAATATGATAATGTCTGGAACAGGTAAACTTAGTGTTTCCCACACAAACTGTATGTTATAAAAGAGTCCTTAAACACTGAGTGGAGGTGATTGTGTTCAGGTGACTGACAGCGTTTGTGCATTATAGGAAGTCCTTTATAGAAATGTTTGTATGCAGTGAAACAGTATGTGCTGGGAAACCCAGTTTCTGTGTTGAGTCAGAGGATATCCTGTAAGGGCATTTTGCTACTAAGCATTGCCCCAAATTTGTCCCCATTAAAGGAAGTCACTAATTCTCTATACGACTTGTTCTGCAAGTGAGGCCACGTGAGGTATGAAGCCTATTCCAGGGAAGTCAGGGCACAAGGCAGGGTACACCCTGGACAGGGTGCCAATCCACTGCGGGACACAAGCACTCATATGCTCACACACTACAGGCATTTTGAAAATGCCAATTAACCTAATTTGAATCTTTCTTTAGACTGTGAGAAGAAACCAGAGTCTTAAAAGGTAGCGTTACTGCAAAGTCCTTTTGACTAATTAGACTAATAAAGGTTTTTCTATTATGAAACATTTCTACATTGCCTGATGGGAGGATTCTCTTCTAGAATGACAATGACCAAATCATTAAAGGGTTGTATGAATATAAAAATATGTAAATCATATTTCTGTTGTTTGTATCCAACAGATCTCACCGCAACTGAACCCCTCAAGGAGATTTTGAGATCTTTCTACAATCATCGAACCACCAGCTGTGGAATATATTTCAGGAAATGGTGTTGATCCCTCCAGTACATTTTTGATATTCCTTCAATTTACCTTCATATCCTCCTTTAGGGCTAGCTTTCAATTGAGGGATTTTTGTAGAATAAGGTCAGTAGATGGCAGAATACACCAACAACTGCTTTCATCATTGATAATTGTGTGACACCCCAGCACAGCGTTTCTCTCACAAATACTTTTCACAATTTTTTTTGTTTTAAAATATATAAATCTAGTCACAACACATGTACTAATGAGCTGAGCCGGGTCCATTAAAACTGCCAAAACAAGAACAATGTGGATTGCATGTGGTACCAATGATACTGTAGGTTTAAGCAGTATTTGTAGAAATGAGATGTAATCTGCTGTTCAAATCCCACACAGATATTTATTCTTCGCAAGAAAGAGAATTATTCAAAAGCTCAGTAAGATTTGCTTATTATATTCTTTCAGTAGGCTACACCATGATACACTATGTTCAAGAAGTAACAGTCTCCCTATCAGACCTGTAGACTACACACAATAATCTGAGTCATATACAAATCATATACAAAAAAGAATCAACATGAAGAACCAGCAATGAGGTAGTGTTGGCACATATTACTGAACAAGTAATACTTACATATACTGTATTCCAGTCACACAGCTCAATCAAATCAGTGTAACTACTACACAACAACATACATCAAAATTCACACATTAGAGATCTGAGGTAAATGATAACAGACACAAAGGAAGTGCCAACTAATTAATTTTTTTTAGACCTACGGCATATTACATTTACATATTTTATAATACAACTTAAAAAATTAATATGAAACATGCAAACATAAGATAGAAATCAGAATGTAAAAAGGCATCAAGGACATGTGTCCTCAGGGCAAAGGGTGACGGGTAAACTAGAATGGGTTTTTAAAAGACAGTACAAATTTCAAAAGCCAATTAAAAAAAAAAAGCCTGTGAACATTCAGGATGCAAATTTGGATAGAATGTCAACCTTTTATACTGTGGAATTTGTGTAATGCTTAAATGTCCCCAGGTAAAGCTTAGAGCGTCATCACGGTGACAAGTAGTCAAGAACAGCCCACATTTGTGTGTAACAAAAGTCATGGTAAAATACCTTTTTCTTTTCTTTTGCGGTATTTTTTAAGCACAACATTAAATTCTGTAAGCGTCGAACAATGTGAAGTCTTGATGAGCTTGTTTTCATCACCTCATCTTTCTCTCGAGCCGTCTCACAATATCAATCTGACGGTTAGATAAGATAACGTTAAGAGGCATGTCTAGGCTTGCTGCTTGTTTAACTTTTGTGCAATTATACTCCTAGCTGAAATTTGTCTCCTGTAAGATTATTACAGTGAAATATTGTGAAGAGGAAAATCATCACCTACATAGTGTTTGTGGACAAAATCACTTATCTTGAAAATGAAAAATAATCCCACAGAGGAAAACAGTTTCAGGTCATCAGAAAAAATGTGCATATCCCAGCACTCCTGGTTAAAGATTTGGAACCTCGTACTCACACAGAAACAACATTGTAGAGTAGATTTACACCAATCTCAGGGGGAGATTCTGGTTAGATTCTTTATTCTCCTTGTTGCTGCTGATTCAGTCTATGCTCATCTGGAATCTGAGATACACATAAAGGTTCAGGTGCTGATGCTGAAAGCTCTGCCAAAGCCTCAGTGGCCTGTGGCAGTCCAAGACAGTGGTCTGTTCTTGCACTCACACAGCCTGTGGCCCCATGCCTCAATGACCTCTCACAGCGTACTGAGCCTGGAAGAGCTGCCCACGCATGTCTGTAGCTATGACAGGTTCCCAAAAGTCCCTGTAGTCAGAGGAAGAGGAAGAAGAAAGAAATGAATACATAATTCTCCCAAGCAAAGGAGATCCTGTTTATGTGGAAAACCAAACAGACTGTTTTTTTTTTTGTTGTTGTTGTTTTTTCCCTCTGAACTTTCAGCACTTTTTCATGATTCACAAATATTTATAAAAGATTCACTTATTTATATAGCTGGCTACAAACAAATTTATTTGTAAATCATTTGCATGTAGACATTCACACTAGTATTCCTGTAATTTTGGAAAAATGTTCCTATCCTATCCACAGATGTAAAAATGTAACCCTAAACTTCAAATCATACAATGTGCATTGTACTTTTGTATATGGATTATACGGTCATGTTTAAATGGTTCATTCATTTTTATTTACAGCTTTTAGCATTTTGATTTGATGCAGGTCACACTGAGAAGAAGAATGTTTAAAGGCTGGTATGAATTTTATTATGATTGTTATTTTTATTATTATTATTTTGATCATGAAAGCTGGCCTGTAAATCTGCTCCATTTGCATCTTTTTTGATGTGCTGTACAACATTTCCTGAGACATGCTGAGACAACTCAAAGATCTAAACTGGACCCAGTTCCACGCACACCAACAGTTTAAAAATTGTTTATTTTTCATGTGACAATTTTCTTGTCACCCAAGTTAATTCACACCCAAGCTACCTTTTCTGTAATTTGTCTTTAGATTTGACCTTTCTCAGAGAGTCAACCCAATGTCTCCCCCTTTTTTCTTGTGTTGTTTAGTAGTCATTCCATGTTTCCAGCCATTGTCCATTTGACCCGTTTTTTGAGTTTTGTGCATGTTGCTAAATTCAAGTCAAAACTAAATTTACTGTAAGCTGTGTCGAGAACACATTTTGCACTTTGTGGATGATAAGCATACACAACTGAATTCAAAGAAAATCATAATTTCTGTAACTTTTGCAAGTTTGGTGACTTTAGTTCACTTGGCTTGGTCAAACATTTATATAAAAAAAAACATCACTAAAAGATTGATAAAAGAGGCCCTTTGTCTTTCTAAATCGCTTCATTTCACCTCTGCTAAGGAGTTGGAGGTTACGTCTTTCTTCCTGGACTTGCAGTTGCAGAATCTGCTGAAGAAGCTCTTGCCTGAGAGTTTCCTGTACAAGACCCATCCTCTCCAACTTCTCGCCATTCAGCCTTAACAAAGCTCGGCCTAAATGTGTGTGTGTGTGTGTGTGTGTGTGTGTGTGTGTGTGTGTGTGTGAGAGTGAGAGAGAGAGAGAGAGAGAGATGGTTCTTTTAGTCTACAATTTGTGTAAATGAATACTGTTAGAGAAATTTTAAATTCTGCTGTCTTTAAGTGCCTCTGACATAAGCACCTTCATGTCTGCTGGAGCTGATGTTCTTAAAAAAAATAAAAATAAAAAATAAATTAAAAATGCCACCACTTCATTCTGCTACTTTTTTTTTTTTAACCCAGCAGATTAAAATTCAAATTAATAAGATCCTTGGTGTAAGTGCTGATTGGAATGTTGATCAAAAGATTAAATCATGTATAAAATTGGGTCACCGGCCACAAAAGAGCCCTTACATGGGCAGATACAGATGGGCTGACAAGACACACACACACACACACCGGAAAAGGAGCTCAAGCCTGAAGGTCATTTTTGACTCCGCAGCGTTGCTGTATATCTCGGAGGTTATTTTCCTCCCTGCTGTCTCCCAGAGGAATGCCAAACACTAACAGACTGGCAGACATGTTATGGTTTAATTAATATCCTGATAAATGGGTAGAAAACAGGGAAGAAAAAATTTGTCTTTATGTCAATTTTCAGCACCTATTAAAGAGCACATAATGAATGCTGCTTTGTTGCAGAAATTGTTTGGATTAATGGAACACTGAAATGCTGAAGCAATTTTCTTTAATTAGCCAAGAATCTTTTGGGATGCTAAACCAAGAAGTCTCATGTACAATGGTCTTTCAAATTACTGGTAAATTATAGAAGCATCTCCCATACTCATTGGGATCCTTCAAGCAAATCACAAGTAGGGGAGTTTCTGAATGTAATTATGGCATCCTGCTAAAGCTGCTCCCTGAGAGGTAACCAAGCCTGAAGTCATTTTCATGACCCTGATGCCTACTGAGCTTGCTATTTTTTCAAACCCTTTAGTGGACAGTCCTGAATGGCCAGCCGCTCTATTGCCTTTCTTTGCCTTCTTGTCTTCTCCCCCAATGACAGGCAAAGCCTCTGCCAGCATCTCAGTCACTCTCCCTGTTTCTCTTGTCACTTGAATAACATCTGAGCCCCAGATGCTTTATGTTCAATTAGAGCAAAAGGACAGGAACAGTGAGCCAGATGGGGCTCTCTGGAGAAGGAGAGGATGGGAACAGTGAAAATTTACATTTACAGCGTTTGACAGATGCCCTTATCCAGAGTGACTTACATTAATGTTTGTAGTCTCTAATATAAAAACATTAATCTGAGAATACAATAAAAAAACAAATTGAAGGGTTAATAAGAATTGGGACAGTAGAAATAGAAGTCTAAGCACAATGTACATAAACCAGCCATAACATTAACACATTAACATTAATTATTGATTATATACCATAAACTGGTGGCAAGATCACAGACACCTAATGCTCATCCATGCCCACAGGGACCTAAGGACAGTCCATCTGGTCCAATCCCACAGAAAAGCCAATGAAGCACAAATCACTGAAAAAAATGTTGGCCACGATAGAAAGGCACCAGAACACACAGTGTACCACAACATGTTAAATGGGGCCAGGCAGGAAGAGATCCCAAAGCCAATAGGATGCACCAAGCAAATAGGTACAATCCACAAAGGCCCCACCCTGCAACCAGCAGCACCCAAAGGACTCACAGCTCACACACAGAGGCCCTGCGGAGCCACACCCTTAGGGGGAAAATAAAAACCTGGTCATATGTGGTCATAATGTTAATGTTTTTTATGGCTGATCAGTGTAAAGGGACAAAGGGACTTACAAAAACAAACATGCATCCATGTGCTTTTACATGGATGATAATATAAACAAAAAGCATTGCATTTTATAACTCTTTGGTAGTGTCATTGACCCTGCCACACCCTCATCAATGGTGAAACATATTTCATGTCTTTTATGTTTCATTTAGAGTTACTTGTGAGTATATTCCATGCTTTTAACATAATGAATGTGTTGCCTGCTTTAAATCATTAGATAACACAATGGTGCACATTATAGCATCTATAATGTAATAATAGCATCTATACTATTTCATTTTACAATATAAAAAAATGTTAAATGAACATGGAATTAATTTTGGTGGACAAAATTACATGTTCCATTTGTTCAATGCAAACATTTTCAGCAGCAGCCAGCTGCAATAGCCAAGTCTTTATTGTGACAAAATAGGCTAGAACTTTTAGCTCTATTACAAAAAAAAAAAGAGTAATTTTTATGACACAACTGAAGAACATGCCCCCGTGCATTAACCTGTCTCTGGTGGCAGTGACCTCAAAATCTTGACAATGTACCTGTAATTGCATGGTGGGAAAAAGCCTCCACGTAGGTCAGGTAGTTGTGAGGACAGTGTTTCTTTAACCACCGACACACGTCCTGCTGGGACCAGAGAACCACTGGCCTAGACAGACTTGGCAGGGTGGGACTAGTGTGGTAAACAGAGTATGCATTCCCTGCTGTGTGAAGCTGAGAGAGAAAACAGAAATAAAATGTGAGACAGACAGAGAGAGAGAGAACAAAGCAATTCCAGTGAAATGGGCAAATCCATTCTAAGCGGAGGCTTTGGAGTCTGCGCATCATATCGCAAGTGTCAAAGCTTGTTAGGAATGCATTCCATCGATACCATAACAAGTGAGACACACGTATATATGCACACCCAGCTTTTTTTCTTCTTCACTAAGCGAGCAATATCCAGTGACGCGATGGCATTCAAACTGATACAGAGAGCTCTAGGAAATAAATCTTTTTATTTTATTTTATTTTTTTAATAGCAATGTTCTGCTCTATGCGCCGTCAGTAATTAAGATGGATTATTTAATCTAGGATTGTTGTCATTTGGGCCAACATGCTGACAGACCCATGATGCCATAAACAGATCCCATTAAACTGAGGCCATCTAAAACCTATTTAGTAACCTCTAGCAGAGTTCCAACACAAATGTTGTTGCAGGTTTCCCAAAAACAAACTTTATACAATAATTTGATATACTCAGGATTTATGTAGACAGTGATAATAAACCTCTTAAGTTTTGGCATTTATTACTGCTATTTTTACATATTCTTCAAAGTGAAGCGCTCTGAACACCATTGGTATAATTTGCTGTACCATCCACTTTCACAAAGTCTTTTTCATTATTGTAGTAATTTTGTGTCTTTACATCTATTTGTTTGCTTTGATGACCCATTAACAGCTTTGTGTTTGTGTGTGTTTTTTTATTTTGGTCCACTCCCATTTACCTCCAATTTTCTCTCTCCTTCACAGTTTTCGCCATCACACACCCCCTCCCTCCCTCCCTGACAGCCATTTTAACTGCAGTCTTCTCTCTTGAGCGGCCCTAGGGAGATCTTTCATGTGTAACAGCAGACACACGTGTACGCACACAAAGCTAAAATCAAAGAGCAGCACTGGTTGTACACATACGTCGTTTTGGATCCCATTCACTCTCTAGGACATGGTTGGTCCTGTGATAGGACTCTATAGGATGTACCCTGTAGCATCCAATGGTGTGTGTATAAATGCCACCAAATCCAATAATTTAACATTAAATGATAAAAAATAAAAATGTGGGTTTTTGGTCATTTATCTGCAGATGACAATGAAAAAACCTGCTTTCTATACAGTCAGGTCCATAGGTATTTGGACAGCCCCCCTCTACACCACCACAATGGGTTTGAAATAAAGCAATCAATATGATTGAAGTGTTGACTTTCAGCTTCAAGTGCTTTAACGGGTTAGAAAATTATGGACTGTCCCTTATTAAGTCCCTTCATTTATGCAAGGTCAAAAATAATGCTAGGTAGTTTATACATACTTATAACTAAGTTTTCCAACATCCATTTTAGTAAATAAAAACACTTTAAATTTATTTAGTAATTTTCAAACTGCATTATACAAGATTGCTAATTGTTCATATACATTTTTAATTTAGATTTTTCTAGGCAGCCCTACTCAAAAGTCATTGTACAATTGACTTATAAGCAGCTTGGGTGGCCAGTAGCCTGTTTCTTAATTAGGCATATTATTCAAATAAGGGACATACTGTAAAAGGTCTAGTGCTTATTCAACGTGTCCCATTTGCATTTGATAGCTGTTCATGGGAATTTTTAATATGCAGTTCAAAAAGGTGCCAACGCAAGTGAAGGAGGCCATTATGCTAAAAACAAAACAGGACTGTTACATTCTTAAAAAGCAAGAATAAACTGGCAAGCACAGCAACAGCAAAACTGCTTGAAGGTCACTGAAAACAAATACAGTGGATCATCGCAAAAAAAAATCCTTGGTAAACAAAACCCTTTCACAACATCTAGCCAAGTCAAGAGCACTAACGAAGAGGTAAAATAATTATGCTAATAAAAAAATCTTGTAACATATGTGTTTATGTTCCGGTGCATACCACATAACATGTCAAACTTGGTGGAAGCACTGTTATGAAAAGCGTGTGTATGGCTGCCAGTGGAACTGGGTCACTGTGTCTATTGATCATGTGACAGCTGATAGAAGTAGCAGGATGAATAGAAGTGTGTGGACTTGTATACTTTCTTCTCAGGATCAATCAAATAAAAAAAAAAATGATTGGATAGTGCGTCAAAGTACAGATGAATAATGACCCAAAACATTCAATACAAGCATCTGGAGGCAATGAAATTGAAAGTTCTTAAAAAGCACTTCTTACTGAAGACAAAACTGAAAGCAAAAAGTCTCATAAACAAACTGAAGGTGGCTGCAGTAAAGCACTGCGAAGCATTTCAAGAGAAAGTCAGCATTTGTTGATGTCCATGGGTTCCAGACATTAGACTGTCATTAACTGCAGACACTAGGCATCCAAGTATTAATTATACTTAATTATGAGGCAAGTTTACCAATTTACTTTTAAGCCTAAGAAAATGGCTATGAAAATTTCTTTGATGATTGATGATTTATAAATTCATAATAAATTCATAAATTTAAAGCTTAAAGTCTACAATGCTATTGTCTCTTCATTAATTAATTTCATATCCATTGTGGTGGTGTACAGAGGCTAAAATACAAAAATAATAAATTGTTGTCCAAATACTTATGGATCTGACTTGCATGTCTGTTACTGACAACTACTCCACTCCACAACTACATAACAATGACTGTGTAAACACTATGATAATGTCAACACCCTCCATCTTTGGGGTGTTAGTTTTTTTAATAATTGTTGTCTAGAGAACATGTGGACTCAACAAACAGAAACCTACGTCTGTCTCTCTCCCATCAGTCAGTGACACTGGTAGCTGACCTATGATATGCGAGAGCTAGCTGGTGGGCAGGAAACGGACCAAGACTAAATTATTTGGAGAAAATTGGTGGAGTATTTTTTTTTATCACTTTAATTAAACATATCAAGAGAAAGCAAAGTCAGTAACCGGACAAATAATATAGCTGATAGGTGACAGAGCATATTTCATATAAACTGGCCAGAAAACTTGCTAGATTTATGTTGACCCCTATTTTGCTACATTTCTTTATTTACCTTAAACTGTATCTCACCATATATTAGCTTAGCCACCGCATTTTAGTCTAGTAAAAAAGTTCTCAGCAACAAAACCATGGGATTTTGTAAACACATTAAAGCTTTCACTTTTTTTGAAGTGGGCTAGATAACCAATTTATGATTTATCCCCCCCCCCCTTCCTCCCGCATAGACAAGGGCATAGACACTTCTACAGGGTAATTATAGAATGCAGTAATGAGATGGAATCTGGCATTCATGGTTCTCAACCTGCTATGTTCTTGTAGACAAATCACGACACCACCATCAACATTAAATCCTCATTATGGTCTTTCTTTCTCTTCCTTCCTTCCTTTCTTTCTTGTCTTCATATGTTCTGAAAAACGAGATACAAAAATCTCCAAAAGTAATGGATTGCTATTTCCATTAGGAGGTCATATAAGTACAAAGTATTCACACATTCCACATTCTGATCTGCCTGCAGAAATCTAAGTTTCATTATTTATGATAAATCATGATTCACATTAGACCCAAAATAGATGAAAATTACCCAATATTTCAGCAGTTACTGTTTGGACTCTAGAAGAGGTATATTAATATGGCAGATTAATTATACATGGCTTTTGATCACTGGGTCACTTAGGACAAAAAAGGACAAGTAGCTGCAGCTCTGACTGGTTCAAGCAAGGGAGTGTTCAAGTGTTCTTAAACTAATTTCACTTTAGAAGGAAAAAATGCTTTAGCACTGCAAACACAGTTTATCTCTAAATATTTAGATCTGAAATAAAAAAAAGTAATGGGAAAAATGTGTACTACAATAAAAACATATATATATATATATATATCACTATATAATAATCAGTGTATTATTCTTTTCGTCTTTAGTGACATGGGAAGAGAGAGTGAAAGGGTAGCAGGACGAACGTTATAAAATATCACAGCAACTGAAGTCAACACAGCCATGTTGATTTCTAATTTCCTAATCAACTGACAGACATATTTGTTTGTTAAATCCAAAACATTAACTATACAATTTGCTGTTTTTAAAACATAGTAATACCTAATAATAAACAAGAATAATAATAATACATCTGCCATCTAGATTAGCTGCCTAGCATGTTGTTCATAAAACCCAAGCGTCCTTTTCCTCACGTTGTCAAATGTACTGAAGTCAAAAATGATTTAATTCTGGCCAGTAAATTACCACTTGCGATAGAATGATACATTATATTTTAAATTAATTTTTTCATCTGACTTTTCAGAACTGAACAAATTCCATATCTTTGAAGTGATATTTGCTTTTTTTTTTAGCAAAGGAGCTAAAAAGATGTGCTTCGTGTTGCTTTAATCTGAATTAAGTGAATTAATAGAGAAAATTCCGCAGCACTAGTTATGCTGAATTAACTCAGATCACAATAGGATCCTGGAAACAGAATCAGAGCAGAATCTTGAGTCTTCGATATTAAACTTATTATATTACTATCTTTGTTGTAGTTTAAGTATTTTACCCAATTGTCTTATATGATAGGATATACTATTTTAAACTATATGTATTTATTTGGTTTGTTTATCACATGTATTATATTGTCATAATCAGCAGCAGCAGCAGTAGTAGTAATCATTAGGAGTAACTGCAAAACAAAACACTGTTTAAATGGTATAACTTCAGCAATCCCATAACAACAGTACATGTTCACAGTACATGGGCCTGTGCATTTTGTCTATCTTGGACATCTGTGCCTTTCTCTACAAGGATGACTTACTTTGGTCACATGAGACTGTTTATACTTTTCTAAAAATAATTTACCAGCATAAGTATTTCTACTACAATATATTATTATTTACTGTAAATACTTTTTCGATGAAAAAAAAAAAATCAATCAAAATTAATTTGTTTGACACTCAACACGTAACACTAAACACAAATCAGCTCTAAGAATAAATGCCAGTTAAGATAAGAAAATTATTTATTCTGTCATTTAAAAAAAAAAAAAAAGATATTTTTTTAAAAACGCTCATCATTCTGGCACACACTGTAAACCATTTTATTTAGTAATTACAAAGAATTTAGATTGGTAAGAAAAAATGTGCAGTTGCATAGTGCTGCAATTTTAAATGTTTAACTCAGGTTACTTGCCACAAATAATTAAGCCAGAATAAAGTCTGTTAAGTCCATTTCGTCTACTTAGGAATATTAGTTTAGTTGGAATGGTTAATTAGCTAAAATATAAAATAAAATCTATAAAGAAGGCAAGCCTTTGCTGTTGACAAAATCTGAACGTAACCCCTGGGGAAATGAAGGGGGCATAAGAGGTTGCTTAGTCGATATGAAAATGTAGAGGCTCAGCTCGGGTTCAGCATACTAAGGTTCACACTGTAGTGTTCAATCATCCATTACCAGTGTTCAGGAGCTAAAAGACTTTACAGTCTATTTAAAGCCATTCTGGAACAAGAGCCTTTACTTTGCTCTGCCTCCCGGCTCAACTGCATCTTTCCCATTTTCTGCAAATAAAGTCTTGATTTGGATGGATG